>JAWNOT010000036.1:0-102500 GCA_035045825.1 Drosophila eohydei | reverse complement strand
CAGCCCGTGGAAAATGCCGGCGTTCTGCATACACTCAACGATCCCTGGAATCGCACCTTGGCCCTGCTGCAGGCGAACAGCTCGCATGCCGGCGAATACAGCTGCCAGGTGCGTTTGCGCAGCGGCGGCTTTCAAACGGTCACGGCCAGCGCACACGTCTACATCCTCGAGCCACCCATGTTCTTTACGCCCATGCGTGCCGAGACCTATGGCGACTTTGGCGGTCAAGTGATGTTGCCCTGCGACGTGGTCGGCGATCCGACGCCCCAGGTCCAATGGTTCCGCAATGCCGAACGTATCGAGGCGCAGCTACTAACTGGCGGGTAAGTGATAACAGTATTTCCCAACACTTTTATATCGAAATTGTTGACTAGTATTGTAAAGTGTGCACTTGAGTGTTGGAAGACGCCATAATATGGAGTTCAAATAAGAGCTTAGGCAAATCAGGTAATTTAGTGTTCAGTTAACTGTATCACACTGCGTTTTCCAACACTTTTTTATCAGAATAGTTGAACAGTGTTGTAAAGTGGCCAGATTAGTGTTGAACAGGAGTTAAATTATGAGCTAAAATCAATTTAGTGTTTAGCAATCTGTGTCAGACTGCGTTTTCCAACACTTATATCAGAATAGTTTGACAGTATTGTAAAGCGGGCACTTTAGTGTTGAGTAGGAGTTAAACTATCAGCTACAAAATGCGTTCAACAACACTAATATGCGGATGTAAGTGTACTGTAATAAGTTAAAAAGCTTCCGACGATAATTCCGATTTTAATTACCCGTTACTTTTTTGCGGCCAGTGTTAAAAGTTACCACAAAATCAATAAAATAAAATTAAAGCATAACTTTTTGAGCAGAGCGTTCAGCTGCATGCATTAAATAAGTTAAATCGCTATGCGAAGCAGTCGAGAGGCTCATCTCAGCTGAGCTCAAAAATATATGCCAGCATAGCGATTTCGATTAATAGGCGTACAGCCCAATTAGTAGTCGGAATGTTGAAGTGAGGAGTGAGGAGTGAGGAGTGTGGCGTTTGTGAATAATTACAACTCATGAATGTTAAACACATTTCAGATACACATTGAAAGCCGATAATACGCTGATAATTAAAAAACTGACGCTGGATGATGAGGGCATGTTCCAATGTCTGGCGACCAATGAGGCTGGCGAGAAATCTGCCTACACCTGGCTGCGTGTCAAAAGTGAGTCAAGTGTTGCCACTCGAGCGATGCGAATGATTACAGCCATTTAATCCCATCTATATCATATTTGCATATATCGATCTATATATATCTATTCGTACTAACCAATTCCGCTTCCTAGAAACAGTTGGAGCTGCGCCATAAGAAAAACATTTACTAAAGCGGTGCTGTCTCTCTCTTTCTCTCCCATTTCTACCGCTTTCGCTGTCTCTGTTATACTAACATTAACATTTATATATATATATATATATAACATTTATATATATATATATATATAACATTTATATATATATATATATACCTATTCATATCAATCAACCACATTAAGCAGCTACAACTGAAGCAGCTGCTTTGCTGCAGCCGCGCGTGAAGCGTTTGGCACAGCCGCGCATATTGCGGGTGAGAGCCTCGCATGCTGGCATGGGATCGGGTCCGAGATCGGGCTCGGGATCGGGATCGGGCACGGGATCGGGATCGGGATCGGGCATGGGCATGAACGCTAAATACCCTGGCAAGGGTAATAAACGCAAGGAATTTCGCTTTGGTATGGGCATCAAGAATGCAAAACGCTCACAGCAAACTAAATTCACCTCAATGCACCTCAAATTGACAACAAAACAAACTAATTTGTATTTTTACCTATATACATATATCTATAAATATAATACATAGATATAGACTGCACGCACTACACTCGCATGAGAGGCATTCATAGATCGCACTCATTTTAGCACTCACTTAAAGTCAAACACTCGCTTATTCATCAGACATAACACGAGTGCCACACACACAGTGCACCGACCCCCCACCTCACCCCTGCTTGGGGCTAGCTGAAGTGCCACATAATTGTGGCAATTTGTTTGCTGTTTATGCTCACATTTTAAATGCAGCATTAAATCATCATCACGCTGCAAACTGTTGCCATTGCTTGTTGTTGCAGTTGGTTGCAACGCTCTTGCGGCTATTATTATTACACTTTTGATTACTAACCGAAAATTTAACTAAAATGCGATCATAAATCATAGTTTGATTCACTCTCACACTAATCCCAATATAATTCCACTTGCCTCAGATCAGAGAACGTAACTTTCGAACGCTGCTTTAAACAGACTTTGACCATATACAATTTATTATTTAATGGTTTACTTTTTTAAATAAAAATTAAACATCTACGGAAATTGCAGTTTTAAAGCTTAAAAATCGAAGCTGAAAATTTAATTTTTTATTGATATTGAAAAAGTTCAAAACTTTTACGAATACAAATTTGTTAGAAAACTTTAAAGCTAAACGCATAATTAAATAAATTTTGCGCTAAGTATAGACTATGTTGATGATATATTTATAAGAATATAGACGAGGTCTGTTACAGTATTGAGAATGTAGAAATTTTATTTTGAGATTTGCTTGTGGCATTTAGTTGATAAGAGGCTGGACAAGATCACAAAAAGTAGATTTTTTGAAGCCTTTTGAGAATGGACAAACAAATTTTAAATATCTGATGGAGCTTACTTTAAAGTTAAAAATAGATAATCCTATAAAAAGTAATCATTAAAAATATACAACTCGCGCTACTTTTTGAGCAGACCTCGCATATATATATCAAATATCCAACATAATTCTTATAAGCTCAGCTTATTGTGTAGGAGTAACTAATATATGTATATGTATGTATTAGTAGATATATAGATGTATGTATGCATGTTTGTATGTATGTATATATAGATATAAATGCACGATCTACATGGAAGCTGAACAGTTTGTGTAGAAAATCATATTCCTATAGACTTTGCTTCATTATTGTAAGTGTGCAAGCAAGCCATAGATTTATACTAAACAGAGATATTCCTGACATATATTTACCATAAATATTAACTCTGCTCTTATTTAAATTGCAATCTAAGCAGAGAACAGAAAGTTTGCCAGCTCCAAGAGCGTTTCTTGGTTATTTCATAAATATGCATGACATTTTGTTATTGTTGTATCGTTTACTTGCAATAATATTAATAATTATCATTATCATTATTATTATTATTCGAGGTCGTTCATATTCATATTCATATTCATAGATTTTGTTGAGAACTTGCTGAGACGCCCAAGTGTCGTTAAGTGCCTAGTCTGGCCTGCTTCATCAGCTAGCGTTGGCTGTGCAACAGGCTTGTAGCTAAATAATACACCCACACACACACACACACACACACACACACACACGTACAGCAGCTACTGCTTGGCATTTGTGTTTGTATTTGCTATGGGACAATTTTGCATATTTATGAATTTAATATAGCGAAAAATAAAGACAGCTAAAGGACACATGCTCAGCAAATACATAAACGCATAAGCACACATAAGCGCACACACACAGACACTCTTCTCTTGTGCGGCTCAACAAAGCCCATTCACAATTTTTATTGCTAAGAAATCTCTTCGTTCTTCTTTGTTAAATATAAAATATCAAGAAAAAAAATCCAATTTATTTTCAAGTTATTAATTAGGGATTAATATAACTTTGTCTATAAATGAACATGAAATGTTGGGCAAGACTTAAAACTTTTGTGTGATCTATATGAATAAGAAATGCCAACTATCTGGGCGGAAAATTGTGAAGTTGAAGCGTGATCCAAACGAAGAAGTTATCTAGATATATATATAAAATTTGGATTTAAGTGAAATGTTATTGGAGAGCTGCTGTAGCAACTGCCAGCTGCCAGCAGCAGTTAAATGGCAAAGCAAAGAGTGACAAATGTCTCTCTTAGTATACGAAAATAGTAGTGCGACTGGCCATCAAGTGTGCATGTGTTGAACAACATAATTCAGTTATAAAGTCCATATTTTGAAAACAACTGAAGCACCAATTTTTCCTTCCTAAAATGGTAAAAAAAATAAATAAATTCGTAACGAAAATAAAGGGGTAAACACAACTGTATAGAGATATATATAGATGTGAAGGTTTACAGATTTTTGAATCTATAGATTTATAGATCTACAGATTTATATATGCATTCCATATGCATGCTGCAAGGTCACACTAATTCATGTCATGAAGTGCAGCTGGGTCGGCCCCGGAAAGCGTGCTACATTATTCAATTCAGCCGAATTAAATAATGTAGCACGCTTTCCGGGGCTGATGCAGCTCGAGTGTCGGCCGTTTGACAGCAACTAAACAATTATGCATTAGAAAGTGCAACGTTTTTGTTGCTGCTGCCGTTTAAATATTTGACAAACTGCTGTCGGCATCAGCAGCGAACTTGTTTGCCTGCGCTCAAGTCACACAGAGACAGGGAAGGGACGAGGCACGAGCAGAGCGACAGACGTCTGTGCTCAACTTGTCTCAAAACATTTTTGCGCAAAAATATGCAGATCCATGGGTTGGCAAGCTAAGCGTGGCTAAGAGTGTAAGGGACAGTGCGTGGGAGCAGGAGCGGGACAGTTCTTGTTTAAGTTGTTTCAATTTGATGGCTCTTTAAGAACTTGAACAACTGTTATTTTCCTTAGCCGAGCAGCTTTCCCTGCCCCTCCTTTCTCTCTGTCACTGTCTCCCTCACTCCCACGGCGTCTCTCGTTCTCGGCTGTCAAACAGCTAAAATTTATTTTTGGTTACATTTTAATGGACCTCGCCGACGAGCTCTGCCATCTCCGCTTGCCATGTAAATTGAAAATTTCGATGCATATTTCGTGTCGAGCCTCGCGCCATCTCAGTCTGGCCAATGTCAATGCCACTGATTTGTCCTTGCTGGTGAACCGCTTGTCCGCTGCACTTCATTGAGTTACAACTAGTTAAGAGATTTTGTACGCTTGGCCGTGGCGCGTCGCGCTTTATTGGAAAACTTTTGTCAACTTAAGTTGAGTGATTTTATTTTATGGTTCAGTTACCTACCTACCTACCTACCTACCTATCTACCTACCTACCACCCGCCTCGACCAATAAGCTCTCATTTCACTTAATGTGCAGCTCACAATTTCAGATAATTTGTTTATATTGCACGCAGCACGGCCAGCTGCTGCATTGAACTTGGCCTGACTGGAAGGTAATCTGATTAGATTGTGCTCAGCTGCCGTTGCCGAGTCATAAAACATTTTGTGACATAAACTCACCTTAGTTTTGTAATGCTTGCCTTTGTTTTCTGTCATTTTTTGCAACATACTCGGATTTGCAAATTCATAAACCTCATGGACATAAAATACAATTAGTCGCTTCGCTTTGAAAGGTTTCTCTAGTTTGACTCTGATTTGTATTCATTTCACTCGTATTAATTAAAGCAAACAAATAATTTGCTTAACTCAATGACAATAAATTAAATTACTGTGAGTTTAAACAAACCAAAAAAAAAATTATGAAAACATAAAATATTTGTGCAATTTCGTGTAAATTGTAAGCAAAATAAATGCAAAAGCGAAAATCCGCTGCAGATGAAACCGAAACAAGCAGAAAATATCTCAACATCTGGGCTTCAGTTTTTGTGGCGTTCGTTCTCAGAATTTATCACCTACCTCCATGGCTCTGGTATATCTGAATATCTGGCAAATGGGCTCTATGTCAATGTATATAACACTTTGAATCAATTGACATTAATAGTTTTCGCGTCGATTCATATCAGCACACATCAATATTAATGGAAAGAAAAAGTTTTGCTTACAGCTTACAGAATCGTTAGTATATTTTACGTATATCTTATGCTAAAATCGATAAATATCGAAAAATAATTAGAACTTCAGAATCTTTAATCTTTACAACCAAAGCTTCAAATGATTTGTAAGATCAATTTACCCATAAACAAAGTAATATCGATATTCAACTGAAATTAAACCTGTTGCTAATTAATGAAAGGGTATTTTGTGGTCGTTCATTGGCAACAAATGCAATCTAACGTTTATTTATAGTCGCTTCTATTTACGTATTTAACAATGAGTTATGCCCCTAAATGTGGCAATGGCTGGCAATAGGGCAACAAGTGGCCAGCTAAGCTGTGGCACACTCCACAACATTTGAGGGTCGGGGCATGGGAGGTTGAGCAGCTGGCTTGAAATTATTTTCCAGGATGGCGCGTACTGAGCGGAGGGCAAAAGGGGCAATGGGGGCAGCAACCCGAGTCGGGTTCATAAGTTGTTTGCATTTTAATTGCGCCCGCCTCTTGGCAAAAGTTTTGCATATTTCTTCTGCTTTTGGTTCTTTTTTTCGCTTTTCTGCTGCTGCTGTTAACTTGGCTTTTGGATTGCACCTGGCACAATTTAGCACATTACCTTTGGCACTCTGACGTTGCCGTTGCCGTTGCTGTTGTGTTGAGCATTTTCCGGCTGCTTGAGCTGCTCGAGTAACATAATTTTGTAATTTCCCGAAACGCAAAGTGATTTTAATCGCTGCTTCCTGGCAGTTTGCAGACGCTTCACTGTTTGTCTATGCAGCTACCAAAGTTTCCACAAACAACGTATTAATGAAGAGGCGGCACTGGCGCTGGGGCGTGCCAGCATTTTCCGGCACTTGGCATGCCGTGGCGTCGCACACATACATAGAAATTTAGATGCAGTCATGCAACCAGTATAAATACAACACACTCTCACACATCACACACACACGTGCGCGCAGCTGAAATAACACAATACACGCAACACTTGAAAGTTGTTTGCTTACTTTGTTGTGCTTTGCTAGCCTCTTTGGCTGCCTCAACAATGTGTTCATGGCGAACAACAGGTGGCGCCACCTGGCGTTCGCAGCACGTAATTGAAGTTGATTGAGGTTACATCATGTTTGATTGACAACACGCTAAGCCCCAATGCAAATGCGAAAGAGCAAAAAGAAGAAAGAATCCTATGGGAACTGGCCAATAAACACATGAGATAATTTTTGTCCCGTTGTCACTTACTTCCTCCTCTTCCTCCATCTCTTCCTCTTCCTCCTTTCCTCTTATCGTTTTTTATCATCTCCTGCTCCCTTTACTAAATTTACTTCTCCTCCTCCTCATTTTCTGCTCCTTTACTTCTCGTCTTTCACATCTCCTCCTCCACTTCTCGTCTCCTCCTCCTCCTCCTCCACTTCTCGTCTCCTCCTCCTCCTCCTCCTTCTCCACTTCTCCTCCTCCTCCTCTTCCTTTACTTCTAAAAAGATTTATACAAAAAAGAAAAACAGCTCCTCCTCCACTTCTCGTCTTTCACATCTTCCCCTCCTCCTTCTCCACTTCTTCTCCTCCTCCTCCTCCTTCACTTCTTCTCCTCCTCCTCCTCTTCCTTTACTTCTAAAAAGATTTATACAAAAAAGAAAAACAGCTCCTCCTCCACTTCTCGTCTTTCACATCTTCCCCTCCTCCTTCTCCACTTCTCCTCCTCCTCCTCTTCCTTTACTTCTAAAAAGATTTATACAAAAAAGAAATACAGCTCCTCCTCCACTTCTCGTCTTTCACATCTTCCCCTCCTCCTTCTCCACTTCTTCTCCTCCTCCTCCTTCTCCACTTCTTCTCCTCCTCCTCCTCTGCTTCCAAAAAGATTCTTCCAAAAAGATCTTCCCCTCCTCCTTCTCCACTTCTTCTCCTCCTCCTTTACTTCTCCTCCACCTTTACTACTTCTCCTTTACTACTTCTTTACTACTTTCGTCCTTTACAAGGTTATCCAAACCCGATGAAAAAGCATTAAAACAAAAAGATTTAAACAAAAAAGAAAAACAGCTCCTCCACTTCTCGTCTTCTACATCTCCCGTTACATCTTCTCCTCCTCCTCCTTTACTACTTCTCCTTTACTACTTTCGTCCTTTACAAGGTTATCCAAACCCGATGAAAAAGCATTAACAAAAAGATTTAAACAAAGAAAAACAGCTCTTCCTCCACTTCTCGTCTTCTCCTCCTCCTCCTTTACTACTTCTTCTCCTCCTCCTCCTCTTTTACTACTACTTCTCCTCCTCCTCCTTTACTACTTCTACTTCTCCTCCTCCTTTACTACTTCTCCTTTACTACTTTCGTCCTTTACAAGGTTATCCAAACCCGATGAAAAAGCATTAAAACAAAGATTTAAACAAAAAAGAAAAACAGCTCCTCCTCCACTTCTCGTCTTCCACATCTCCCGTTACATCTTCTCCTCCTCCTCCTTTACTACTTCTCCTCTTCCTCCTTTACTTTACTTAAATTTACTTCTCCTCCTTTAAATCTCCTACTCTTCCTCCTCCTTTACTACTTCTCCTCCTCCTCCTCCTCCTCTTGTACTACTACTACTTCTCCTCCTCCTCCTCCTCCTTTACTACTACTACTTCTCCTCCTCCTCCTCCTCCTAATCTACTTCTCCACCTTTACTGCTTTTTTACTTCTCCTCCTCCTCCTCCTCCTCCTCCTCCTTTACTTCTCCTCCTTTACTTCTTGTCTTTCACATCTCCTCCTTCACTTCTCGTCTTTCACATCTCCTCCTTCACTTCTCGTCTTTCACATCTCCTCCTTCACTTCTCGTCTTCCACATCTTCCTCTCCTTCTCCTCCTCCTCCTCCTCCTCCTCCTTTGCTTCTCCTTCTCCTCCTCCTTCTTTACTACTTCTCCTCCTCCTCCTTTACTACTTCTCCTCCTCCTCCTTTACTACTTCTCCTCCTCCTCCTTTACTATTTCTCCTCCTCCTCCTTTACTACTTTCGTCCTTTACTTCTCCCCTTCTCGGTAGTCATTTGTCCGAAATATTCCGAGTTATAACCAGCTATATAACTCGTAGAATTTGCAGCTTCATCCGCTTCAATATGGATGTGAGTAATGGCAACATTATCCGTGTCATTTCCCCCTTCATATTTCAGTGTTCAGGACAGCATTGTCCTTATCCGTAGCATTGTCTGTTGTAATACTCGTAACATTATCTGTGGCAGTTGTTGCTGTAACACTATTAGGAGCAACATTACCACTACGTTCAACGTTATCAAAACCCGATGCCGAAACATTTAAACAAAAAAGAAAATACACGGAAAACGCTTCATGATATAGAATAACAATATACAGAAACAAAACTTTTTAAACTTTTTAAGGAATTTTAAATAAATTTAGGTTTAGTACCGAATTCGACTCATGATCGAGAGAGACTGAGAAATCTGAGAACTTGAAACTACTATGTAGTGACTCTCCTACTGAGATTTGAAATAAAAACATAAAAATATGAACTAGAGTGTCGGCTACACAATATGGATAACGTCTAGACTCTTATAGCAGTGACAATTGTCGTAATTATTACAACAGTTGAGTTGACTTAAGGAATATTCGAGGCAGGTGAAAAGTGGGTTGGGCTCTAGCTTAAGATTTGCCCGCTGTTTATACAAAGAGCCTAATGCAAAATACGCCGCAATTCCTATGCAAATATTATGCATAACCAGCACCGCCATCACCACCAAACATACCATCAGCCATCGGCACCCAACCACACGGCAACCACCAGCACTTGGGCCCTTGGGGCGAGCACTTTACGGCCGGGCGACGGCACTTATCGCCGGTGCACGTCATTCCTGGCGAGGGCTTTATTATAACGGCTTTAACTTGAGGTGGTCGCTTTAGTGGGTCAACTTGATATTAATTACGAATGCCATGCAACAATAGCAACAACAGCTTAAGCTGCCGCACGTTGCACGTGTCATAAATCGTGCCCCGCCACTGTTAGCTATGCTCTGCAGCGCCCCTGATCAATATGTCGCTGATGCAACAACTGGATTAAAGCTGCCACCAATTGTCTCGCTCTCTCTCTCTCTCTTTCGCTCTTTTTCGTGCGCTTCTAACTCTATCTGACTGCTTAATACTCGCCCGAGGCCAGTCACATCAAGAAACGATAGAGCTCAGCTCAACAGTGGCTTAGTAACTGAGCCTAGCTCTAGCTCAGCCTAGACAGAAGCCAATATACCCTTTTTTGCTGAGTAAACGTGTGTAAATATTCAAAAAAAATAAAATAAAAAGAGAAGAAATAAATACGAAAATGTTGCCTCTTTCGTTTTATTGGACACGTTTCTTTAATATGCCCTTTGCGTGCACAGCCGCAACAAGCTTGTGGCACTAGAGTGGTGGCAGGAGGCAGCCTGTTTTCTTTGGGTTTGGGGCAATGCCCTTTGACATGCAGACGCTTAAGCACTTTTAACACGTTAACGTGACCTCCATCCGCCTGTTTAACCCGACGTAATGAATAACCGTACTGCCCGTATTACACTTTAAGGCAAACGCTCCGCAATGCTGGGATCAATAAATGAGCCGGGCTCCAGCTCACGATTAGTCTTAACGATTTGCAACTGAGCAGCTCGCTTGGCTACTTAAGCACAAATATAAAGAAGCATATATATAATATATACGCATATTATTAACATGCTTCGCCGACATTATCATGCTCTGAGGCTATTCGTCAGTGTTTTCGGTCAATAAATTGCCGCAACCTGTCGGCAAATGAGAGTTTCGCACAGCATTTGATTATGCTACTTCTTGAGCTTGGTAAACAATTTAGTTACCTAGTTGCATACGAGGTGGGCTCGAAAAGATGCAATTCGATGTCGACTTATGCCGAGCTTTTGGCCGATGCCAGAAGAGAGTTATGAGACCAGACCAGAGCTGGCCGCCTGTGACTTTGTCTTGAAGGAGTTCCAGGAAATCATGACGTTTGAGCAGAAGAAGAACATTGAACGGGATCACAAAAAGTGGATTTGTAGGCAGTGCTTCGAGAATGGCTTTGACATAAGTCTCTATCAACTTGGGCTTACTTCGTGAGATAGATAGATCAATAAATCGATAGGTAGATTGATTGATAGAGAGATAAGTAAATAAGTAATTCCTAGTACTTTGATTAAATAAAGAGTATTTAACATTCGTGTTTAAGCAGCTTCGAAAGTTTCTTGCTTCTTTATTAAATTTTCACAATATTGAAATTGCCATTAGAACGATTTACAATATCGATTTTATTGTAGTTACTTTAAAGGTCACCAAATAGCTATGCTTGAATCTTTAAATAATTTGTAGGAATACACAAAAATTGCAATATTTTCTAAACAGCCCTCGTGCCTCGTGTATGTGCTTGAAAATCTATGTGCCACAATAATCAAAGTTCGTTTGGCTTTGGGGAAATGTCAAAGAAAATCGCGCGGAGGCCACTAAATAATTCATAAAGTGAAAACTTCAATTGAATATTGTAAATTCCCTTAGCTGCCTGTCTTTCGCTTAATAATTCTTCTTCTTTTTCTTTTCTTTTTTTTTTTTTTGAAGCCTGGCATAATTGTTGTAATTACTCAATAAAAATCAACTAATGTGGCCCACTCGCTACTCGCTCGCTCGCTGCCAGACGATTAGCCCCGTAATGTCTTCGTTCCTTTGTCGTTAAGCTTAATTATTAAATTGGGCCAAGTTCCGGGGGGTTGTAAGGAAGGGAAACGTCTTTGCTCTATGCGCACTTAAAGCTAATTAACTTGTCGGATATTCAATGACCAATTAAAGCGCTCCACGCTTTACTTTTTAACCCACACAATTAGCGTTGACTTCAGTTCGAATTGAAGGTTTTGTTCACGTTTCCATTCTACTCATCAAATCTGAGTGCATTTATCGATATCTGTATGTTTGAAGCAAATTAATTTCATTTTTGTGCTTAATATATTTATTATAAATATTTGCGACCATTATCGGCGCGCTGCATGGGCCTCGTCTATATTATTATACGATTTCCTTTTATGCCCAGAACCCATTGAAAAGGCAAATGTTGGGTATGATGGCTTTGTGAAACTGTATGTAACAGGCAGAAGGAGGCGTGATAGAGAACAAGGCAACGAGCTGAGCAAGTGCAGCTCTAATCTATCATTATTTATTATTATCGATACTTATCGATCAATAGTATTTAGTTATGTGCATGTGTGCATATGTGTATGTATGTGTGTGTGTGTGTGTGTGTGTGTGTAAGTGTTATTTGTCATGTCTGTAAAGCCAAATAGCAGCTCTTCTCAGTGTGCAAGGTATTTGCTATTCGAGCACTCCCGACTAGAGTACGCTTAATTGTTTTTTTTTTTGCACTGTGAAATGTATAACAGTTGTCTGCAGTTGCGCCGCAAGCCATACAATTTTCCTTCCATACACACACAGACACACAGACACACACACACACGCCGAGCACTTAATATCTTAATGTAAAATAAAAAAAGCACGCAAAAAAGGTTTTATTGTAATTTTATGCACTTATTTACATAAGCGGAGTTAAAATGAATGCATCATATGAAATAATTACATTATTACTTCTGCTGCGATTCGAGTTGCGTAAGTGGCAACAACAACAACAGCCACAGCAACAGCCACAGCAACAACTTGCAGCCTGACAATCGCCATAATAAAAAAACTGAAAAATTAAAATGAAAATGAAAATGAAAACGAAACAAAAATAAAATGCAGAGAAAACATTTGCCAAGTATGCGACTCAATAAATAATTGACAACTGCTGGCGTTGCCGGAGTTTTTAATGTTATTGTGGGCGTGGCAGTAGCTGCTACGAATGAAATAAATTGACCTTGTGTCAAGTGAAAGTTGAATTGCACTGGAACAATTTGGAATTGGAATCATTTTTGTGGAAATGTGCATGTTGTGTTCCATTCCCGAATTCCAGTGGCAAATATTATTAATTTGCATGTTGTCTTTTTGATTAAATAACAGATTTTGTATATATGACGTTTCATTCCAACGTTTCGATACGAAAATGCACAAACTGCAGAAATTTGCAGATTCATTCCAACATTTCACTGTAACAGTTCAGTTAATTAGGAATTGAGGAATTATGCAAATAACATGTTCCATTCCAGCATTCCACTGGACACACTTAGCTTATTATAGTGCACAAACTTGTAGATTACTTGTGGAGTTATGGAAATAACATGTTCCATTCCATTATTCCACCAAGAAAAGTAGCTAAAAAAATAATTGTGAACATTTGTAGCGCTTGAGTAAACAATCAATCAATATCGTGTTTCATTCCGAGTGGAAATGTTATTAATTATAATTGCAAGTAACTAATTATAATTATATTTAGCTATTTGCATGTTCCATTCCAGTATTCCGCCTGTAAATATAGCTAAAGTAAATACTCTAACATAATATATTGACATACCAATCGTTCATAATCGATTAGCCAGCTGGAACGTATGGGAAATGAAACAGCCATTGCGTGTGCCATTCCATATTTCTAGAGCAATAACTGAATTTGTATTTGTAATTTGTAAAATTAAATTAGACTTTAATGTTCGACTTATTGAGAATGGAAATTTGTGTATTTACCTAAGGAGCCAATGAGATTATGGCGTTGCCAGATGGTTCAAGTAATATTGTTATTATCCTTGGCTACTTTGAGTATGTCAATATTTAAGCTTTGCTTGTTTGTGGGCGCATATAGCGCACAACACACAAATATTAGCGCACACACGCACACGCACTTGAGTATGCTTGCATGTTTCGCCACGTATTTACCATTGAGTTGAACACACACACACACACACATAGACACACGCACACGCACAGACACTCAGCTGCGGCACCACGAAATTATCCACACCTTAACGCATGATTGCGTCTTAGTTTACCAAAATGCTCAACACTCGATCAACATCCATTCACAGCCTCCACCCCAATAATGGAGCAGCCGCCGCAGAACGTAACCGCACTGGATGGCAAAGATGCAACCATCTCCTGTCGGGCCGTCGGCGCACCAAATCCAAACATCACCTGGATCTACAATGGTAAGTAGACCAATGCTGTACATGGTATATATACATATATATCTATATATGATTACATGTGAATGCACGTTTGAATTGTAGCCAAATGCTAATCTCGATGTCTATTCGTATATTTTATTTTTATTTTCGTATGCTAACCCAACAAACTAAATTGCTAACTGTAAATGCAACTGTGCAACTGTGCCGCAACAACTGCAACTGTAACTCTTCCCGCTTGCTTTAACGGATTCCCGTTAATTTTAACAACATTAGAAACTCAATTGGTCGAGCTGTCGAGCCGCGTTCAAATACTCGAATCTGGCGATTTACTCATCTCAAACATACGCGCCGCCGACGCCGGCCTCTACATCTGTGTGCGCGCCAACGAGGCGGGCAGCGTCAAGGGCGAGGCATATCTGGGCGTATTGGGTAAGTAATCGAATATCGGCGCACAGCTACTCCACACAGACACAGCCGTCCTCATTCACGTCCCCCCTAAACTAATTTAGCGGTTGCCATCAATATTTTTGTGCTTGCCCAGCCAGCTGCTGGGTCAATGTGAAATGTGAACTAACGAATGATTTTATACTAAATATATACATATACATCGCACTGCCAGTTAACCGCTTACACTTGGCTAGTAACCCGACGTAATGAGTGAACGCTGCACACATAAACCATATCAGTTTGCCAATTAAAAGCAGAGCGAGAGAGAGCTTGCAGTATACAGAAATTGCGAAGGTATTGCAGCTCTGATATTGCAATGAATGGGCATATAACTGATATGGCCTGAATGAGTCTATATAGCATGCCATAACATAGATTGATTAGAGATAAGAGCTTAGTTGCACGGAGGAACTGAACTGTGTGAGCACATGAAAAGTGTTGCAATTCTAATAGGAATTGCAGAGTAGAGTGAACCAATTGGAACTAGTTTTAGCTGCATAGTGCATATGTTGATGTGAAAGTAGCAAAAGCTTGAAATGTATTATAATTATAATAAGAATTAGGCATAAGGAAAGGCCTAAACCTTTTGAACACATCTAATAAGAATACGAAGAAAAAAGAATAGGAATTCCAATAAGAACATATGAGCAAGGAGTATAAATTGACGCAAGTTTCAGACTTATGATGAAAGCTTTTAAGAACAAGATATTGAAATGCCAATAAAAATAAATAAAATAAAATAAAAATATTTAGTGAAATATTGAGTACTAAAAAATAGTGAAATTCTTATAAGATTTATGAACTAATAACAAAATGCTTAAACTGTGTTCTAGCTCTAATTAGTATGAACGAACATAGAAAGGGGAATAAGGAAGACATGAATATGCAAAATAAATAAAAATTATTTAGCATTAAGTGACAATTGGAAATGCTTGAATAGGCAAATAAAATATATGGAAATTCTAATTAGAATTATCTGACATAGATACAATTGAGGCAAGATTGAGCTTTAAAAGCCTTTAAAAAATATATTGAGAAATAATTAATTAAATCTTCAACTGTTTGAGCATTTGCATTGAGCGAATTGAACTGTATAAACTAAAGAGATTTTCCTATTCAGACACATCTCATATATAGCCCAATAAGCAACAATGTGAAATACATTTCCAAATGGAAATAAATTAGAAAGAGCTTTAACTTTGCATAAGTAAGAGATATATCGATTCTAATAAGAATACTCAAGCATTAGCAATCAGAAAAGGCACGCAAGAGAGCGCATATATCGAGCATTATATAGCATATATATGTTAGCTATAGCAAGCACATATTGTGATCGAATTCAATCGTTTCATACAAAAGTTGATAAATTTGTAGTTCAGATTATTACGCTAAATGCATGTAGAAATGTATTTAAGCTTGTTGCATGTTTGCTTTATGCTTTCAACACACACGCGCAGCGAGCGACCGCAACGATGGAAAGAGTTAATAATATTAGTGCCCAGGAGCTGCCACGATTACAAATTGTCAGCGCTGCAGCATGCGGCAAGGCGTGGCAGCAACAACCATAAAGGTCAACAAGAGTGTGCCACAAGCAGCTGCGAGGGTCGAGGGTCAAATCAGCTAAAGCTCTATTGGCACCAACACATAATGCATTATATTGTCATCAAAGCCGCAGCCGCAGCCACAGCCACGGCGACAGCAACAGCAACAACAACAGCAGCAATGGCCATGGCAATATCAAACAGCTATGACAACAATAATAATTGAGTTTTTTAGCGCATTGTTTTATTTGGAATGCAATAAAGCAGTCCGCAAGCATAGCTTTTAGCTGCAGCTTGAACGGCTCTCTAAAAGGCCACATCAATGTCTGCTAATTGGCAAAGCGGTGCAGCGGTGCAGCGATGTTGCACTGTGCACAGAGCAAAGCGAGCATATGCATGCGCTTGCCAAGATTTCAAATGAATATATAGCATATATATACTCGCCTGGCAGTAGAGCATGGCGACAGTCGGCAACAGCCGAGCAGCGCAACATTCTTGTTAGTTTTGGAATTTTGTTTTGCATGAAACGCATGGCGTATGAGGACGGTAATCAAAAATATATATATATATATATATGTATATATATATCCGAGTGTGTGTGTGTATGCAAACGAGGCAACGGCATTCACTAACAACAAAAAGGTCGTCATGGCCAGAAAGAAACGCAGCCAGAAAAAAAGGGCCCGAACGGACTCAGCTCAAAGTCTGGTCGAGCGCGTTGAACTTTTGATGCATGATGCGGCCAAGTGACTGAAAAGGCAGGCGAAAAACGTATACACATATATATATATATATATATATATATATATGTATGCATGAATGCCTATATATATATATATGTGTGTGTGTGTGTATATATATTTGCTTATGTAAAGCCTTAAAGCTTTAATTCCTATGTGTTTTATGTAGCTCAGCTGTTGGCAACGAGGAATGTTTATCTGTCTCGCAGTTAAATGACATTTTACTGACTCTCTCTCTCTCTCTGTCCCTCTCTTTATTCGCATCTCTTTCTTTCACTTTAGTGCGTACACAAATCATTCAACCGCCGGTGGACACGACCGTGCTGCTTGGCCTAACCGCAACGCTGCAGTGCAAGGTGTCGAGCGATCCGAGCGTGCCATACAACATCGACTGGTATCGCGAGGGCCAATCGGCGCCCATCAGCAATTCGCAGCGTATTGGCGTGCAGGCGGATGGCCAGCTGGAGATACAAGCGGTGCGGGCCAGCGATGTGGGCAGCTATGCGTGTGTGGTGACATCGCCCGGCGGCAATGAGACGCGCTCGGCGCGTCTCAGCGTCATCGAGCTGCCATTCCCGCCCAGCAATGTGAAGGTGGAGCGTCTGGCCGAGCCGCAGCAGCGCAGCATCAATGTGTCCTGGACGCCCGGCTTCGATGGCAACAGTCCAATAGCCAAATTTATTATACAGCGTCGCGAGGTCTCCGAATTGGGTAAGTGTCTCTAAGCGTAGGTGGGCTATGCCATTACACATCTTCTGTCTGGGTTAGCGTTATGTATGTATGTAGTTGTTGCTAAGGTTATGGATCTTTTCTGGTATTGGAATTTGATTTATCAAACACACACACAGACACAGATACACTCACACACACACACACGCACGCACACTGAGAAGCAGACAAACAGGCAGACAGCAGCTGCAGACTCACTGCTCTCGTTCAGTTTCAGTTCGAGCAGCTGATTTGGGCCTTGGGGTCGTGTGTGTAATTAGAGAACATGTAAATCACATCAGTAAAACAACAAATATAACAGCAACAAAAGCAAAAACAATGGAAAAAACAACATATTCAATTCAATTAACTTTTCGATTCTGTTTTCGAATGGCCGTCAACATGTGCCAGGCCTTACTGTATAAAGCTACTTATTATTATTTTGTTGTTTTACAATATGCTACAAATTTTCGTTTCAATTTACAAAAGTTGAAGTGGTTGCCAGTGCTTCAAATTGAAGCTCGTTTGAACAATCCGATTTGGCTGCCCTGAAAAGTAGGCAACAGTTTTATGTGTTTGCATATAAAAAGTGTTGCCTACTTTTCCGGGCAACTAAAGCCAGTTCGTGTTCAGCTTAGTTCATTTTAAGTCCTAGACAGAGATGGCTTTAGGCTGTACAAATTATGGTTCATTATTAAATTGATATATTTTTTGTACTCTCTTTTTTCTTCTATTTGAAATTTTCGTATACTTTTCTCTGGCAAAACATGCGCCGTGTGACGTAACGAAATAATTAACATTTATCTTATACCTATTTATACAAATATTATATATATATTGCTAATATTTATACCTAATTCATGTATATTTTTATGATATTTATTTTTTGTTAATTTGCTAATTTTAATTTTTATTTTTATTTACTTATTTCGCACATTAATTCGCACATAAACGCACACACACAACAATCGCACTTGAACACCAAACTAAATTTACGTTAATCAACACCCACACACACACACACACACTCATCACTCATCACTCATTGCTCACACTCATCACTCATCACTCACGTATTGTTCAACACTCATCATGCTCAACTTATGCTCATCGCTCTCTTTCCCATCTCACACACTTGCTCGCACGTTTGCCTTTCCTCTCTATTTGTCTCTTTCTCTCTCGCTCCCACTCTTTCGCTATCCTTTCATAATGACGTTTTTCAACACATTAACATCACAGAAAAATTCGTAGGTCCCGTACCCGATCCGCTGCTCAATTGGATCACCGAACTGAGCAACGTTTCGGCCGATCAACGTTGGATTTTGCTGGAGAATCTGAAGGCCGCCACCGTCTATCAGTTTCGTGTGAGCGCCGTCAATCGCGTCGGCGAGGGCTCCCCATCTGAGCCAAGTAACATCGTCGAGCTGCCCCAAGAAGGTAAGTGCTCAACTTGCAGCTTCCTTTTCGACCTGAACTTTGTCCTTTATTGTTTATTGCTTTGACTTTACTCTCTTATGTTGTCCCCCAAAGTCCTGTAGCTCCTATTTGAATCAATCCTCAGAATTGGCATTTAGTTATTATTTTATAATCATGAACTTGAACTCGAAGATATTCCTAGCAAATATCTCTTCACGTGTTTATTTAACTCCAAACTCCATTTGATTTGCTTATCCTTTTGGCATTCCTCATCCCAGTTGTGTTTCGTTTGTTGACGAGTCTCGAGAGCAACTGTCGTAGGGTTGCCGAGTGCACTCGCTGTTATATATATATTTATACATATATATATATATATATATATATATATATATATTTGTACCGTAATCGTATTTAGTGGCTAGAACTAATGCTATATAACCATATGTATGTATTGTACTTCTAACTGCTATCGTTGTCGTCAAACTGCATCGTCGTGATCGCCCGCTTTTGATGAATAAATGCGCATAGAGTTTCCACTGTACCGAGGTATATAAAAACCAAAAAGAGACCTCTCTCTCTCGCTGTTTAACACTGACACACGTAACAACGTCCATAAGTGCACAACACCCGATTGATCGATTTATATCGATTGCTTTTAATAACATTGAGAATTCTCTTTAAATGTTCCCAGCGCCCTCGGGTCCACCCGTCGGCTTCGTCGGCTCTGCCAGATCGATGTCGGAAATCATAACGCAGTGGCAGCCGCCGCTAGAGGAGCATCGCAACGGCCAGATACTGGGCTATATACTGCGCTATCGTCTCTACGGGTACAACAATGTGCCGTGGTCCTATCAGAACATTACGAACGAGGCGCAGCGCAACTTCCTCATACAGGAGCTGATCACATGGAAGGACTATATTGTTCAGATCGCTGCGTACAATAATATGGGCGTGGGCGTCTACACCGAGGGCTCCAAGATCAAGACCAAGGAGGGCGTGCCCGAGGCACCGCCCACAAATGTGCGCGTGCTGGCGCTGAACTCGACGGCCGCACAGATTAGCTGGACGCCACCGAACCCGCAGCAGATCAACGGCATCAATCAGGGCTACAAGATCCAGGCATGGCAACAGCATATCATTGAAGGCGAGCCCCAGGACCTCGAGAAGCGCATGATAACCGTGCCGCCCAGCCTGATCGATCCCCTGGCCGAGCAGACGGCCACGCTCAATGGCTTGGACAAGTACGCCAAATATAACATCACCGTGCTGTGCTTCACCGATCCCGGCGATGGCGTCATCAGCCAGAAGGTGTCTGTCATGACCAAAGAGGATGTGCCCGATGAGATAACTGCCCTGCACTTCGATGATGTCTCCGATCGTGCCGTAACCGTCCTTTGGGCACCGCCCCGCCACGCCAACGGCCTGCTCACGGGCTACACGGTGCGCTATCAGGTGCGCGATCGCCCCGAGACCATGAAGTCCATCAACCTAACTGCCGAGGATACACAGCTGACGGTCAACCAGCTGCAGGCGACCACGCACTACTGGTTCGAGATCTGCGCCTGGACACGCATTGGCAGCGGCACACCCAAGACGGCGACCATACAGTCGGGCGTGGAGCCCGTGCTGCCGCATGCCCCGACCAGCCTGGCGCTGTCCAACATTGAGGCGTTCTCCGTGGTGCTGCAGTTTACGCCCGGCTTCGATGGCAACTCGAGCATCACCAAATGGAAAGTGGAGGCCCAAACGGCACGCAACATGACCTGGTTCACCATATGCGAGATCAGTGATCCCGATGCGGAGACACTCACCGTCACCGGCCTGATGCCCTTCACCCAGTACCGCTTGCGTCTGAGCGCCACCAATGTGGTGGGCAGCTCGCGTCCCTCGGAGCCCACCAAGGACTTCCAGACCATACAGGCACGGCCCATGCACGCACCCTACAACGTCACCGTACGTGCGATGAGCGCACAGCAGCTACGCGTGCGCTGGATACCGCTGCAGCAGACCGAGTGGTTTGGCAATCCGCGTGGCTACAACATCACCTACCGCCAGGTGGAGCGCAAGGCGGGCACTATTAAGAATCCGCCGCGCAGCACGCTCATCGAAGACCACACGGCCAATTCGCATGTGCTCGATTCTCTCGAGGAATGGACACTGTACGAGGTGCTGATCAATGCCTGCAACGATGTTGGCTGCTCGCGCGCCAGCAATGCAGCCGAGGAGCGCACGCGTGAGGCGACGCCCAGCTACGGTCCGTTAGAGGTCGAAGCGAATGCCACATCCTCAACCACCGTGGTGGTGCGCTGGGGCGAGGTGCCGCGCCAACATCGCAATGGTCAAATTGAGGGCTACAAGGTCTTCTACGCCGCCACAGATCGCATCATCAGCGTTCCGGTGCTCCACAAGACCATACCGAACAACAGTTCGTTCACCACAACCCTCACGGAGCTGAAGAAATATGTGGTCTATCACGTGCAAGTGCTGGCCTACACTCGGCTGGGCGATGGTGCGCTGAGCACGCCTCCGATACGAGTCCAGACGTTTGAGGATACGCCCGGAGCACCGTCGAATGTCAGCTTTCCGGATGTCACTTTCTCAATGGCTCGCATCATTTGGGATGTGCCCGATGATCCGAATGGTGAGATACTCGCCTACCAGGTCACCTATACTCTGAATGGCAGCGCCAATCTGAACTATAGTCGCGAGTTCCCGCCCTCGGATCGCACCTTCCGCGCCACCCAGCTGCTGCCCGAGCGCTACTACAGCTTCAGCGTGACCGCCCAGACGCGCCTTGGCTGGGGCAAGACAGCCTCCGTGCTGGTGTACACCACCAACAATAGGGATCGTCCGCAGGCGCCGTCGGTGCCGCAGGTTTCGCGCAGCCAGATTCAGGCTCATCAGATCACCTTCAGCTGGACACCGGGCCGAGATGGCTTCGCACCGCTGCGCTACTACACGGTGCAGATGCGCGAGAATGAGGGTCCATGGCAGCCGCTGCCGGAGCGCGTCGATCCGTTGCTCAGCTCGTACACGGCTCTTGGCTTGAAGGCGCACACCACTTACCAGTTCCGGATTCAGGCAACCAACGATCTGGGCCCCTCGGCGTTCAGTCGCGAAAGCATTGTGGTGCGCACGCTGCCCGCCGCCCCGGCCATTGGAGTTGGCGGCTTGAAGGTGGTGCCCATTACGACGACCTCGGTGCGCGTGCACTGGGGCGCGCTGGAGACGGGCATGTGGAACGGCGATGCAGCCACTGGCGGCTATCGCATACTGTATCAACAGCTCTCCGACTTCCCCACAGCTCTGCAGTCTACCCCCAAAACGGATGTCATGGGCATCAATGTGAACAGCGTGGTGCTCTCCGACTTGACCCAGGATCGCAATTATGAAATTGTCGTGTTGCCGTTCAACTCGCAGGGGCCGGGTCCGGCTACCCCGCCGGCTGCCGTTTATGTCGGCGAGGCGGTGCCCACTGGAGAGCCACGTGCCGTGGATGCAGCCTCCATATCCAGCACTGAGGTGCGTCTGCGCTGGAAGCCACCAAAGCAGAGCATGCAAAATGGCGACATCTTGGGCTACAAGATCTTCTACCTGGTCACATATTCGCCGCAGGCGCTTGAGCCCGGCCGCAAGTGGGAGGAGGAGATCGAAGTTGTCTCTGCCACGGCCACATCGCACAGTCTCGTCTTTCTGGACAAATACACCGAGTATCGCATCCAGCTGCTGGCCTTCAATCCCGCCGGCGATGGACCACGTTCCGCTCCTGTCACGGTCAAGACGCTGCAGGGTGTGCCCAGTGCACCGCTCAACTTGCGCTTCTCCGACATCACCATGCAGAGCCTGGAGGTTACCTGGGATCCGCCCAAGTTTCTCAATGGCGAAATACTTGGCTATCTGGTCACCTACGAGACCACCGAGGAGAACGAGAGTAAGCTACAAGTGAGCAAAGTGGAGCTCAGCTCGCTCACCTCATCCATCTCGTTCACAGAGTTTAGCAAGCAGGTGAAGCAAAAGGTGTCGAACACAACGCTACGAGTCCAGAATCTGGAGGAGGAGGTCACCTATACGTTCACTGTGCGCGCCCAGACGATTGATTACGGCCCAGCGGTCAGCGAGAATGTGACCACCGGACCACAGGATGGCTCGCCCGTGGCACCACGCGATCTCATACTGAGCAAGACGCTGTCCAGCGTCGAAATGCACTGGATCAATGGACCGTCCGGTCGCGGACCCATACTTGGCTACCTCATCGAGGCCAAGAAACGTGGTAAGTCGCAATGGCCACCCAAATTACGTAATACTTATATGGTTCTGGTTCCCTCTCGCTCTTCACTTTAACTCTTTTGATTTCTATTTTGCAATAATCTTTGGTGAACTGTTTCGCAACAAAACTATCTTAAACCACATTTCCCAATACGCTTGCGTAGAGAAAGGAGAGCCGTCGTTTATATGTAAGTATCATAGACCCAATCCCCTGAGACCCCTCTGCTTCCTTCGATCACCAAAATTTAACAACATAGAGCCTAGATAGTATCACGCAATTGACGAACTTGTCTAAATGTTAGTTTCTCAACTCGCAGACGATTCGCGCTGGACGAAGATTGAGCAGACTAAGAAGGGCACCATGCAAGACTTTACCGTCAGCTATCATATCCTAATGCCATCGACAGCTTATACATTCCGGGTGATTGCCTATAATCGCTATGGCATATCGTTTCCGGCCTACTCCAAGGACTCGATACTGACGCCGTCGAAACTGCATCTGGAGTATGGTTATTTGCAGCACAAGCCCTTCTACAGGCAGACTTGGTTCATGGTCTCGCTGGCGGCCACATCGATAGTCATTATAGTGATGGTCATTGCCGTGCTCTGCGTGAAGAGCAAGAGCTACAAGTACAAACGTAAGTGAAACGAACTAAGCCCCAAAATCTGATGCATTTTGATTAACTGGAGTCTTTGCTGCGGCGCAGAGGAGGCACAGAAGACACTGGAGGAGTCCATGGCCATGTCGATTGATGAGCGCCAGGAGCTGGCACTGGAGCTATATCGTTCGCGTCACGGCGTCGGCACTGGCACACTGAACAGCGTTGGCACACTGCGCAGCGGCACCTTGGGCACTCTCGGCCGCAAGTCGACCAATCGGCCACCGACCAGTGCTCAATTGGGCAAGAGTCCACCCAGACCGTCGCCCGCCTCGGTGGCCTATCACAGTGATGAGGAGAGTCTGAAGTGCTACGATGAGAATCCCGATGACAGCAGCGTAACCGAGAAGCCATCCGAAGTGAGCAGCTCTGAGGCCTCGCAGGTAAGTGCTCAAATAGAGAGTTGCATCTGTCATCGGGTATTAATCCGACGTTCGTTTTGCAGCATTCGGAGAGCGAGAATGAGAGCGTGCGCAGCGATCCGCACTCGTTTGTCAATCATTATGCCAACGTCAATGACTCACTGCGACAATCGTGGAAGAAGACCAAGCCGGTGCGCAACTATTCCAGCTATACTGACTCCGAGCCAGAGGGCAGCGCCGTGATGAGCCTCAACGGCGGCCAGATCATTGTCAACAACATGGCCCGATCGCGGGCTCCACTGCCCGGCTTCTCGTCATTTGTCTGACAATCAACTGAGTTCTAAGATCTAAGCAACAGCAGCAGCAACACCGTCATCCGGGAGACTTTTGTTTAATCATGCCCAAGGAGACGCACGGACAACGCAAATAGCTCAGATTGCCGCCATCAAGCAAGGAAGCCAACAAATTGTCCTTGGCTGTCTGTGCGTGTGTGTGACGTGTGTGACGTGTGTCTAGCTGTTGCTTGTGCTACATGGACAATTCGTTGTAGTTATATTTTTATCTATATACTATATACGTATAATTTTAGTTTCTAGTACGAGAGATCTGAGATTTTTACAAGCATTTAGTTTAACAACAATGTTCCACTGACCCAGACCCATTTAAGTTTAATATTGACCCATTTTTTTTAACTTTATTTTTGTTTTTAATTTGTTAGTTAACTTATTTGTTAGCTGTGCGTCCGTTGTCTGCCACGCCTACCAAACGAGAACAAAAAATATTTGTGATACTTAAGTTTTTTGCTCGGTTTCGTTTTGTTTTTAATTTTTTATTTTATTTTTTTTTCTGGTGACATTTTCGATGTGTTCAATGCATGAATGATGTGAATGATTGTGAATGACAAAGGCCCTCTTAAAGCCTGGCATAATCTCATTAATTTTTAATATTTAACTATTTTACAAACGACGGAAAATACAAAAAAAAAGAACAAAATATCGACGAGCTCGCGAATAAGAGTAGTAAGAGGAAGCAGAAGAGGTAAAATTATTTATTCGCTCATTTTTCTCTGTTTGGTCGTTGCCTTCGCCTGAAACGCGTAAAGTGAGGGTATTCGGCAGGCGGAACTGCAACTGATGCAATCAGTTAGAAGAGAAGAGGAAGGCAAGAGAAACAAAAACACAAACACAAAAACAAACACAAAACAACACGAAAACGAAAACATATAAAATAATCGCAGCGTAAAGCAAAGAAATTGAACAAACAAAAAAAAAAAAAACAAAAATACAAAAAAAAAAGAAATTATAGCATATCCAAGAATATAAAATGTCAGTTTTTTTTTTTTTTTTGGTGTGTAGACGCTTCATGTATTTGAAATATCAATAGGTGTATGTGTGTGTGTTCCGAGACATCAAATATAAATACTTATAGGCCATATTAATGCAGTTTGTAGCACGTAAGTTGCAAAGGCAACAAAAAAAAAAAAAACGAAGAAGAAGAAGAAAAAGGCACAAGAGAAACCCAGACAGAAGAGGAGAAGAAGAAAAAGTAGTAGAAGAGCGATCAGTAGAAGATGAAAAAGAAAAATTAAAAGAGCTATCAAAAGAATAAGAAGAGCAAGAAGAGCGATCTGTAGAAGAACTAGCAGATGGATCACTAGTAGAAGAAGAAGTAGCAGAAGAAGGATCACTAGTAGTAGAAGAAGAGCGATCAGTAATGGAAGATGTTGAGGAAGTAGTAATAAAAGAGCGATCAGAGTAAATGATCAATAAGAGAAGGGTGATCAGTAGAAGAAGAGGAGACAGAAGAGCGCTCACTGGTAGGAGAAAGAGAAGAAGAAGCAGCAGCAAATTTCCCATAACACTCCCCAAAACATTTTCTCAACTCACAAACGACAATTGCAATTGTCTAGAGCTGGGCACCACGAGATCAATGTGTTTCTATATAGCTGTATATGCCATCTGGCATGTATCGTATACGATGCGGGGAAGGGAAGAGCTGGCATTAGCTATATATCCCGTATATATGTGTGTGTGCGCGCGCAAAACTAAGCATAGGTAATGAAATCTAGATTGTAACATTTTAATTGTTAAACTCAAGAAGCAGAATTCAATTTGTATATGTCGTAAGCAACAACAATTTATATATATATATATATCTATATATATACATGATCTATATGTATTTGTATATGTACATCTATAACTTAAATGACTGATTATATATTTTTCTCTTGATTGTATTCTACTTTCTACATACATAGATACATACATATATACATATATACATATATGTATATATGTATATGTATATGCATGTGTATAAACATTTATTATATGTAAAAGAAAGAGAACTTTACGATTATTGTAATATTATTATTATTATTATTATTATTATTAAATTAATATTATCTTTTTTTTTGACTTTTATAATGTGTATACTTTAGATCCGTGTGGACTTAATTTCTTACGAATATGTTTATTAATTATGTAATACGAACGCCTGCTTTTATTTTTTAAGGACTTTGCTTATACTCCTAAGACTCGATGCACAATTTCATCTAGATATGTATGTAATTCTAATTGTTAATTGGTCAGCAACTGAAAACAGAAAACAGAAACAAATATGAAATCGAAAATTATTCAATTAACTACGCGTACTGAATATTGTACTCAATATATGTACGCATTAAGGCATTGGACCGATCGGAAGCAGATCGCATTTGGGAGTCGCAGTCAGTGCGGTGCGAAAGCGCAAAGCGAGTAGCAAGCAGCAAGAAGTTTGCAGCGAGAAGCTGAAGGAGTTAGTGGAAATCGCGCAGCAAGCGCTAAGTATTAGCCCATATTTATGTGTAAATGTAATTGACGAATCATTTGATCCAATAAAAAGCAAAACATAAGTGTAAAAAAAAAAATAAAAATCTAAACAAATTGACTTTTCCTTAAGGCAAATTTGTTCCTTACAAATTTCAATGACTTTAACTTGATGACATAAATTTGGAGCTACGATTTGTGGCTTCCACTCCTCATTTCCTCAATCAACCATTTTTGAGACCGTGCCCCGTCCTTGAAGCAAATGTTTCGAACTCGTTGACAACTCTCGATTGGGATATAAACTTTTATTGGTTTAAGCTTGTGTTGAGTTGAATGGTAAAATACGACGACGACTCTGAAGAAGTAATCCTATTTTTAGTATCGGTATCCAGTTAATTAGGTTTAAAAGTGTTTCTCTATGCTCAGCTTTGCTTATATATTATAAGTTTTTCCAATTGCATATATATAAATTGAAGCCATAAATGTATATAAGTCTAGAAATATGTTCTTGAATGCGATTCAAAGCGTTTCGGCAACTCTTTTGTATACCTCTTCGAGCAGTCATTTGGTTGCCATTGACTAATGATGACATCGAAAAGTTCTTCACAATTAACTCGTTAACACCTATAAGATAAAGCATTTGATGCGTCATTTTTCGAATCACTTAAGACTTGCGCGTCGTCGCCGTCGAGGTTAACAAACTCGTCTCCTTCGGCATTCAAATCAGCTTTGTGGCTGCTGCATGTTAAATGCGCTTGAAGTCGGCAGTGACTGACTAGAAGATACCCTGAACTCGGCACAGAGCTGGAGTTTCCATTGCTGAGAAGACATAAGAGGGAGTAACTGTGGGACTCGAAGGAATGCACATTTGAGTTGTTTCGAGTTAATGTTAGTTAGTCCAAGACCAGCCAATTAATTAGTGGACTGCTCTACACTGCGCTTCTCATAGATTCAAGTTAAATTCAAACACTCGGCCAGCTGCAATTTATTTAGTGATATTTTATTATGGACAAAAAAAATGAGAAGAAGCGAAAAGGATTTTGTTCAGTGGGGAGAAATGCCAAGCTGTCATTGGAACTGGCCACCCAAGAGAGTTGTACAAATCAGTCTAGGCGTTGCTAATACTATGCTGGGCGTGGGTGGGGCATGGCTAGACCAGACTGTTGGACTCAACGGTGCTGGGCGTGGTGCGCTGCGGCTCGGGTGCCACTTTTGTGGTAAGCGCAACGGCTGCCTCATCCGCCTCTGCTGACGCATCAGCTTCGTCGTCCTCCTCCTCCTCCACCAACTCCTCGTCCAAGTCAGCTTCCCGGTTGTCAATGTGGCGCGCCTGTAAAGCGACAATATTGCGTTCCGCGGACATAATATCTGCGGCTCCAAGCGGCGCCGCGACAGGAACGCTGCTGATGGACACACCCGTTGGCCGATCCCGATCGGAGCTGGTGGCGCTGTTCGGGCCCAGCCCCGACAGGGCGGACATGCTGGACAAGCTGGACATGCTTGGCATGCTGACGGGACACATGCAAGGCACGAACTGGATGCGGTTGCCGCCCTTCTCCGGGAGCGCGTTCTGCGGCTGGTAGTTAAAGTAATCCGGATACGGATATTGCGGACGCGCATTATACAAATTGTTCACGCGACGGCTGTAGGTCGGATACTCCGCATTGTAGGCAGCGTAGCGCAGCGAGGATGGTGCCTCGGTGCTGCTGCTGCTGCTGGGCGGCGGTGCGCTCGTTGTGCTGCTGGTGGTTGTTGTGGTTGTTGTTGTCGTCGGTGCCGGCGTCGTTGTTGTCGTCGTCGTCGTTGTGGTAGGCGCCGGCGTTGTGCTGGGCACTTGGCTACTGGCTGTAACCAGAGCGGGTGGCGTTACGTCCGCCTTGAAGCCAGCGGCAGCAGCAGCAACGTCATGGCGTCGGGCAGCCGCGTAGCTGGTCACCTGGGCATAGGGGTCGTAGTGTCGCCCCGACAGCAGCGGTGTCTGTGCCGCGCCAAAGCCAAACAACGGCACCCCAAACGCACCGCCTGTCAGCGGCTGATAGGTGTAGGTGCGAAAGTAGGTGAGTGGTATCTGCTGCAGCACCTGACTGCGCGGTGTTTCGCTGTGAAAAGAAGCAAGTCATTCATTATCAACTAGCTGCACGGTCCCCAGCGTCCAACGGACTTACGTTGTCGTCTTGGGCCACCAGAAGCCGCTCGTGGGCAAAGGCAGCGCACAGAAGCCGACGATGAGCTGCAAAGCATAAGGAAAATCATAGCTATTATGTCTTCTATGGATTATTTGCAATTACTTAATATATATACATCATTTTGTTCTTATATAACAGCAAATGCTAAGAGCTTCGTCTAGAATATGTTACTATTTCTTAGGAAACGCAGTTTAACAATTGACGTGATCAATGGACTCTATCGATCAAACAAATTAAATATCTTTTTAAATAAAGCTTAAATTATTATTTTTCAAATTATTTGTTTATTATGCTAGCAATAAACTCTGAAAACTACAAAAATTGTGTTTATTTTTTGTATTATTCTTATTATTAAATATTGTTTTATTAATATTCAATTATTATTATTAATATTTATATTATTATTTTTATATATTATGTAGTATTTTTATTATTTATTATTTTTTAACAACTATTTAAGCAATGTAAAATTTTTTATAATATAATATATATATGTATAAATATATTTATTTAAAAAAAATATTTCATATTTTTTATTGAAATAAATTTGATAAAAAATTTATAAAAGAAATGTTCACAGTTCACATTTAACAAAATTTATTTTATTATTATTATTATTTTTTTTAATTACCAAAATATTTGAAGGCTTATCTTTTTTTTCTTAATTTTATTATGTTGTTATATAATTTTTGAATAATTTTTTTTTTAAATGTTAAATGTCTTAATATTTTATATCAAAATGATCAATTGGAATGGTTTTTATTTGTGATATATATAATTAATTTGATATATATAGAGAAATCAAATTATTTTACTTTTAATATAAATTTTGATTTGTATTATTATTAATGTTTTTAATTTGTATTTGATTTTTTTAATATAGTATAATTATTTTTTATTTTTAAATATTTTGTATACTGTAATTCTCATTTTTTTTCTAGATAAAATTTAGTTTTATTTTATATTATTTGATTAATTTTGAAATTTTATAATATATTTATAATTATTATTGTCTTTTTATTATTTTTCTTATTATATATTATCATTTAAATTTTTTTAAGGATTTTGCTGATGAATAACTTTTCTTCACATACCACAAAATATTGCCACATTTTCGATGGGTTTTTTAACCAATTAACGCGAGTATCGAATATTTATCAGTGTGTTTCCTGTCTGATAATCCTGCACAGGCTGACGATATCACAAAACACCATAAAAAAAAGTGAGTAGAATGGAAGTGAAGCGCGAGAGAGTTCGTACGCGTGCGCAGCTGCATTTGCTCTAAACCCAAAGACAGTTGGCGGCCGAGCTTTTATATCATGGGCCGAAACGAGGCTTGGGCTACTCGCTTCTGCTGCTGCTGCTGCATCCATTTCCAATTCCATTTCCATCTCCATTTCCATCTTCAATTCCACATTTCCCCACATTTCCAGCTGCCCTCGAGCTGTGAGCGCCGAGGCATGAAGCGCGGACGGGCACACGGCGCGCGTCTTGTTGCCGTTTGCCTTTTGTTTTTGTGGCACGTTGGCTGGTGGCGAGCTAGAAGCGGCTGCAGCACTGAACAGCGCGAGAAAATTAATTGCAGGCTTGGAAAGAACTGAAAAGTCGTACAAGAGAGCGAAAAATAAGTTGGGAAATCAATAATAATAATGAACGTGCCAGGCCGTGCAGTAAGAATAGAAAGCCCCATCATTGACAAAATGATTGAATGAATGACGTCGGCCCAAGGAGGGGGGCGAGGCTGCTGCTGCCTCTTGCTGTCAGAAAGGGCCACAAGCCATTGAATTAGCCATAAATATTTGTAGATGACTATTTTCTCGGTTTTATTTGTATTTCGATTTTCTGTCCATTTTGTTGTTGTTTCTTTTTATTTCTTTATTTTTCAGCTTTTCACACATCGAAATTTGATTTTCTTTTGATTCTGGAATTTGGGTCACACAACATTTTCCTCGTCACTTGGATGAGTCGTGATTGTTTTTGCACGCAGCTCTTTCAGCTCTGCCAGCTCCCAATTCTCGTCTCCCATTGGCTGCTTATGCAATGTCGAGCAGAACAATTGGCCCTAAGGCATTGGTATTGAGTTGTTCGATCATTAACTCTGCATTTTATGACAACTTTCTAGCCGAAGCTTTGCCTACAAAGGCCTCGTCTTTGTGTCCATAGGAATTTATTGCCATTTTTTATGGATGGTAAACCTTTTCAGACTCTTATATGATTCACTCAGAAGAATAGATGACGAACAAGAAGAAGACGGCTCAGGAGGCTATTGAGGCGTTAATGGAGCACAATTTTAATGATCATGAGCCGTTAAGACGCGAAATGCTTGGTACACACATCCAAATCTGTCTGTCAGGTGATCATGGCATGATCGGGTTCAAATAATTTCGACAACAAAATGGTAATTGCCTTGAGCTTTTTATGATCAGTATAGAAGGACTGCAAGATCATGCAGAGAAAGAATGAGCGAGAGAGAGAGATATAATGAGAGATGTGTTTATCACGTTGTTGAAAGATCAAGTAGTCATCACAAGGATTACATCGAGAAAATGATTAATTTATGTCTAAGCTAAAGAGAATATGAGATCAACAGATCAAGTAACGTTCAATTACTTCTACATAAAAGCGTGAAGATCAAAGTATATGTGTATCATGTGCTTCTGCAAGGTGACCATGACATGATCGGTTGAGATCAGTATCGTAGTATTGCAGGGTCACAGAGAGAGAGCGAGTGGGAGATCAGTTTATAATTTTCGCTCAAAATATGTCAAGCAAACTAAAGCAAACATAAGATCAAGAGATCAAGTAACGATCATTTATTTCTATTTGAAAAAAAAACATCTTATGATCAAAATAAATATTAATAAATATTATGGATAAAGAAAAAAAATCAATTTTTGTTTGAATTATAATAATGAAGATCATGTCAGAGAGCGCTGGCAGCTGTGGCCTGCTAGCGAGGAGGATTCTGCACATACTTGGATGTGTAGTACTTGACCTGATCCTTGCTCTGGTCGTTGCGGTGGCGCCCCTTGTAGCTGCAAGTGTGAGAGCTAATCAAGTGAACAGCTTTGATTAGTTCGTTCAATAAACTCACCGCGAGTTCAAAATGAACCAGGTGCTGTCCTCGTGCTCCATGCAGCTGCCGGAGCAATCGAGCTCAATGCCAGACGCTCTGTGGCGCTTGGGGCTGCGCAGCAGCTTGCCCAGCGTATAGACTGGAAAGGCAAAGTACTCCCGCTTCAAGGCATAGCGCGAGCTCTGGCGCAGCAACGGCGGTGCTGCTGTGGTGCTGGCCAGCGAGTCGTAAGGTGGCTCCATGCTCTCGTCCACATAGACTATCTGGAATGAAGATGAAGATGAACTAGCTGCGGCACTGGCGGTGCTGGTGCGCGTCTCCTCGAGCTCTGCTAACTCTGACTGCTCCGGCAGTGCCAGCTCCTGGCTGACGGAATCCTCAATCTCAGCCTCCAGCTGATCCAGCTGCTCCAGCTGCTCCAGCTGCTGCTGCTCTTGGGCCGCGCTGGCTGTGCTGGCGGTGGTTGCCACCACGTAATGACGATGATTGTCGGGCGGCTCCAGTGCCGGCGAGCTGCGCAGCGTTGGCTGCCACTGCACCACTTCCTGGGGCGAGCGATAGGCATTGTACTGCTTCGCCTTCTTGGCTTTCCGCTTGTTCTTGCTGCGCGGCAGCTGCGTTTCGTAGGGCGTCGTCATGGGCGTCGTAGCTGCGAGTGGCTCAGAAGCAGTGGCCGTTGCTGGAGCTGTTGCTGTTGCTGGAGCAGTAGCAGATTCAGTAGCTGCAGTCGGATCTGTTAGGTATGTTTCTCTAGAGGAGCCTGCGAACAGAGTGGTGGCGGTGGCTGCGGCTGTGGCTGTGGCTGTTGTGGTTGTGGCTGTGGTTGTTGTAATCGGTGGAACAGTGATGGCCTCATGGGCATAGAAGGGAATCAGCGTCAGATTGAGCAGCTCCCGCTGGCCAGGCAGTCGCAGGCGCTCCACAATGGGCTTGGGTCGAAACATGGGCGTCGAGGGCGGATAGAGCACCTGCCCGGGCACCGGCTCCTGCATGGGATAGCGCTGTGCACTCAGCATCGTGTTGAGCAGCAGCTCGCCCCTGGTGCCATTGTAGACGAAGATCGGGTAGCTGGCGGTGGGCAGAGCATTGTCACCGGGCACATTGTCGAATATGGGCAGCGACTGCGGCTGGCGGCGCCGTTGCGCCGGCTTGGGCCGGGACGTCGTTTGGCCCAGCTGCTGGACGTAGTGGCTCGGCAACTGCAGGCGATGCGGCAGCACGAAATGGCGCTGGGCGAGCGATGGTGCGGCTAGCGGCGGCGCCACCAGATGCGGCAACTCCTCAGTTGTGTCGGGTCGCACGCGAATCGTGATCGCTGTGGGCTGTTGCTGTCGCTGCTGTCGGCGCTGTGCCCGGGCGCGTCGCATTATTGTGGCGCGCGTGCTGGTGGCGTAGTCCGAGTCGTGCCGGGACTGGCGCTTCATCAACTCATCCTCAAGTATCCAGAGCGGCCGTTGGCCCGCATCCAAGTAGCTGTGGGCCAGCGAGTAGGGCGTGCGCGCCTGCGTCCAGGTCCAGCTGCCGGGCAGAGCGCTCAGCAGGCGCAGCAGCGCCAAAGTCCAACTGCTCAGCGCCTCCATTTGCGTGTGCGTGTGCGTCTTCCAATTAAATGGCCAAGAGAGCAGCGCCAACTGCACTCTTTATATGCCAACCACTTGGCTTTCGTTTGACAACTTGCAAATAATCGCCCAACTTGTTTTCGCCGGGTCAGCGCAGTTCAGTGGGTTGTGCCACATCACAAATCCGGTGGCTCGAGTGGTTCTAGGGCATGTTTATGCCTCGGCTAACATTGTCACCTGGCTCTGCCGCAAAGTTCTCAGCAGCTGTTGCTATTATAATGGGTTGCCCACCGATTGGAGTCATGCCTCCAACTGCTGTTCCCTTCCATGTTTAGTTTTAAGTGGATAATAAGTCTGAAGTCGAATGGCAATCGAATCTTAAATCAAAAATTCCACCCATTTTCCACTATTGTGCGTGAAATTGGGCATCTACTCGTTTCGCTGCCCACTAAAGGTCCGAGCATGTTTCGTCTACGGATTCGAATAGATTGGATACAAATTTCTTAGCTGATCCGTGAGGCTTTGTTCTGATGGCTGCTAATGGAGTCTCTATTGGCTGAAGACTGACTGCAGCTGTTGCCAAGCCTGACCAAATAGTGGGTAGGAGGCAGAACTTCATATGGACAGCTGTCAAAACGGACATTAATCAAAACACTCTAACTGATTTGCTTTCTGGCGGTGCGGAATGTTTCGTTGGGGCAACCATTCAGACATCGACATGCAACAATATTTTGGACGCATCGCTTGACGTTGGACGATCAAAACATGGCAGCCGATTCTGATGGGAATCCGCCAGTGCGCACAACGTGTGTGTGTGTGTGTGTGTGTGTGTGTGTATGGCTCTTAGTTGTGGGTCTTTTGTTTCACATTTGGCTCTACGCTGCTACATTTGTTTTTAGTCCACGGTGTTTGGAAAAACAATTTGGGCAACTTGCAAGTATTTCCCAAGCCAGAACGAGAACGACAACGAGAACGAGAACGTGAACGAGAGCGAGAGCGTGAGCGAGAGAGGCAGAGGGTGGCCGAGAAAACTGACAAACCAAACATGACCACAGCGGAGTGGAACAAGTGGAACGGCCCCGCCAAAATGGGGTTAATAGCCTTTGACAGACAATTGGACGACCACGGGCGGTGCGGCGATCGTGAGTTCTCACTTTTGGGTGGGGTAACGAAAATGGAAAATGAGAATGGAAAAATGATTTATTAGCCTGTGTATCTGTGGCTTTGATCGATCAATCGGCGCTATCTGCTATCTGCTATCTGCTGGTGCCTGCTCTTGTTCTCCCTTCTTTATACGCCTGTTCCGCCGGCTAATTACAAAAATAAAATCATTTTCCTCGATTGCTCAGCTCCGACTTTGGGATCAGAAGTCCGATCCGACGTCAGAAATGGCTGTGTGAACGAATTGAAAACGATTTTCCGTCTATATCCATTCATTCATATCGATTATTAAGTGCTATGTTTAGGTGGTAATTTATGCCTACGATATTATATCATTTCGTTTGGGATCCCTTCCCCTCTCTGCACCCCTCCTCCCTCTCACTCTCTCCCTGTCCAATTGCGTGACTTTACAGCATAATTAGATTGAATTGGAGTGCATTTGCCAGGGCTTTATGAGCTTTTAATGGTCTCTAATGCATTTTAAATTCGCTTAAGCGCTTTGATACTCTTCAGTTCCAGTGGATGTTCTCGGGGAACTGCTTATCTGAAATTCCACAGTGACTTTCCTATCTATCACACACGCTAACTCGTGCCCATAATTAACAGCTGGAAATATTTGGACAGACATAAGACAAACGCCAACTCTCTCACACACACACACCCGAACTGGCAGAGGAATGTAGGACTGGCATGTAAATCATAGGGTATCCGCTGAGCGGGGGCCCAGTCAAGCGCATCGCATTTTTGACACCAACAATTTGTTCTGTCAATTTGTTATAGAATGCATTTTATGCAAATGAAATCTGTCCTCAATCTATCTCACAGCAACTTCACTTAGCGACCTGAGACACACTCTACTCATATGTGTGTGTGTGTGTGTGTGTGTGTGTGTGCATCATATTTTGTGGCATTCTTTTTCCAGTGGTGCTTCGTGGCATCAACTGATTGATGCGCCGCATACAGCGCACTATGAATAATAAACAATAAACTAATCAAGAGCCAAGGCGAAGATCAGCAGATGCATCTGTCAGATACACTTGCGACCTGACAGATGCAGACACAGATACAGATACAGCCAGAGACACAGATATAGATACATAGCAAATGTCAAATGATTCGTTTGTCTTACTCCTTATATCGTAGGTGTGGACACAAATGTATGCCAAGAGATAAATATATATATATATATATATACATATATATGTATGTATGTATGTATGTATGTATATACATGCATGGCGACTGACTAGACGTGGGTTGCCTGGGATTGTGTATGTCACCTAATGACATTTGCCGAAGAGCTGAGCTATCTAATGGTCAGGTGTGAAATCTTAAGATCTCTGCTTAACTAACAAAATGCTAAATTGACTTTCTGGATTGTACGTAAGGAACTAAATATGTTTCATATTTTATTTAGTATTATTAAGACTTCTATGAATATGTAGAAGTTCTCCGAATCGGAAGATTCTTTGCTTTCCAGGTTCCTAGGTTAGATGTGTCAGCTGTTTAGATGTTGAGAAGGAGAGAGAGAGAGAAAGAGAGAGTGAGTGAGAGGGAGAGAGAAAGAGAAATAGACTGACAAAGTGACTTGTAAAGAGAAATTAAAAAGGGAAAGAGAGAGAGAGAGAGAATCAGAAATAGAAAAGAAATAGAAGGAGACAGAGTGAAAAGTAAAGCAAGAGAATTGTAAAGCAAGTAACACAGAGAGCGAGAAAGAGGTAAGAACACAGCGAAAGAGATAGAATAAGAAAGCTATAAGGACACAAAGAGAGAACGAAAGCTCGAGAGAGAAAGAGGCAGAGAGAGAGGGAGTAAGGGGAAAGTTCTGACTGATATATAGAGATAGACAGAAAACAGAAATTGAGTTCAGTAGTTGAAGAGAAACATATAGAATGAGAGAAAGATAGAGAGACACACACACATAAGCGCACACACGTATGTATATTTAAGTATTTATAGATATATCTAAGCGATTCGTATCTTATCAGTGAACATATAATCGCTTTGCTCACATAAAACTAATTACCCTAGTCCCGCATACAATCTGGATTATTTATTGGACTCTTCAGCCAGCTGCTTGCCTGCATCTGCATGGGCAGCGACCATCCACAGCCAGCCTTATCTGTGGCTGTAGTCATATCAATCAGAATATTAATTACAAGCCCATCCATTACACAGCCGCAGTCGACAGTCGGCGCTCGCCATCAGCTGGAAGTTCACGCAGAGCGTAAGAGAAAATAACATGAAGCGTCGGCACTTGAGATCAGCGAGAGCTTTTCGCGCGCGGCGATCGGTGTGCGGTTAATTGTTATTGGGCAGCAACAAGCTAGCGGCAGCAAGAAGCTCTTCCAGCACGCGGCGTCAGCTGCGTCACTGAAAGCTCGGCCGACGGTTCGTCTCGCGTTTCGCCTCGTCTCCTCGTCGTCTCGTCGTCCGATTGGCCGACTCCAGCCCTGGGAATGTTCAGCATTCAATTTGCCTGCCTGGGCTCAGTGCGAATTGTGTTGTCGAGGCGCGCGGCGGCTACTTTGGAAACCGTTCGGTCCACTGCTTGCTCTCTTTCTCTCTCTCTCTATCTCTGTCGCACTCTCTTATTGTATCTTCCTTGCAAAATTGTTTTTGTTTTTGTTTTTTTGGGTTTTGTTTTCGTCACAGAACTTGTTGTCGTGCTGTATCGGAGCGAACGTCTAGCAACAAAGTGAGCTTTGCCTTAAAAATTTCGACTTAAAAACTCTTTCTGTTTAGACTCTTAAAAATTTTTGCTCGTAGTTGCTTTTTTTAAAAAAAAGAAAAGAAAAAAAAAGCCCTGAAATTTGGCACATATTCGTTGACATAGAAGTATATATGTGTGCATATATGTATATATGGGTAACTAACAAATAAACTCTGGTCTCCATCCCCTTTACACACACCCCGATTAGTTGAAAAGAGCAACGAGATGAGCAGTCAAAGTGATCATATACCCACTATATCCCCGGGTCGCAAAGCCGCCTTTCAGGTGATGTCGGGCGGCTCGGCTGGATTCCTGGAAGTGTGCATAATGCAGCCGCTCGATGTGGTCAAGACACGCATGCAGATTCAAGCGCGCCCTGCTGCCTTATCCGCCACCCCCACAGCCGAGGTGAGTTCATAAAGTTCATGCACTGCCAGCCATGTAAACAAAGATGTTTTGCCAAAAGAAACCTAAGCGTAATAAATGTACGGTTCAAGAGGCTTATGTGCTTAGCTCGCTAACCAATTGTCTATGTGTGTGTGTGGCATAAGCAAGACGCCGATAAGAACCAGACAGCTTTTATGACCATGCCCAAAAGAGACCCCAACACGCACCAATCGTACTGCCCAGCTGATAGGGCAGATATGTACGTATGTCTATGCGTGTGTGTGTGTATTTTGAGGTCGTGTCAAGGTCACCAAAAGCGACAGTCAAACAAATATAGATTGCTATCCAATGCACACACTCTCACAGCTGACGAGTGCTTCAATAATTACAAATGTGTGTGACAACATCTATACCTATACCTATACCTATACCTATACCTACACACACACATACACATACATATATATGCTTGCATATAGGAATACGCTTATCGATTGAGCGCTGTTCTCAATATTTTGACTTATCTCTGGCTAATTTCATGGTCTTTAAACTCGTTAAAATTATCACCGAAACGCGTGTTCCCAAGTGAAATAAAACAAATTGAAACGTCCTATAGCACTTACCATATCTTATCGGCTCATATTTGAGATCTTATGTTCTCAGCTTTTGAAAATGCATCTGTTCCTCAGATAACTAAGCGTTTATATATTCAACTGTTGTACTGTTATAATGCCTATATTACCGGCTATATACTGAAGATGCCGAGAATAGCTGAGAACAAAGAGATGCTGGATGTATATGAATATATATATATATGTATATATATGCATATATATAATACGCATACGGAAACTTTCCTCTTCATATATATATATATATATATATATATAATTAAAAAATTATATAAATATATAGTTGAGAAATAACTAATAGCATCACTATGCAAGTCTTTAAAAATTACTTGTATGCGGTGCTATTTTATATTTCGCAGCTGTATTTGCAGTTATATATACATACATATATATGTAATATATATATATATTTATCATGAGCTGTACGCATATATATTTCTATGCGTATAACTAATTTATTAGCACATTATCAAAATAGATGCAAAAGTAATTTAAATTACACACACACACATATATATATACACACACACACACACTACCACACACATAGAAGAGTTAAATCAGCTAATAAACTAATTGTGAAAGCTTCCAGTTTTTGTTTTGTTTTGTTTTTTTTTTTATGATATTTGCGTGCCGTGAGCAATGGCAAATGGAACAAAATATTTTTATGTTACGCCAAATACCGCTAAGTTTGAGTCTATTTTTGAGTGACATAAAAAGCTTCTGCTTTACTTACAAAGGAGTTCAATCAGATCTTAACAGGCTTGCTTCTCGAGGCTTATCTTTATATAGAATGCAATTCCTATTCAGCTGAACTGACTTCGAGCCCTATCTGATTGCAGGTGCACTACTCTGGCGTGTTTGACTGCTTCGCGAAGATGTATCGGCAGGAGGGTATCGCGTCGTATTGGAAGGGTCTGATGCCGCCAATACTGGCTGAGACGCCAAAGAGGGCCATCAAGTTTCTGGTATTCGAACAGACAAAGACGTTCTTCCAGTTTGGCTCGCCGACACCGACGCCGGTGACGTTCGCACTGGCGGGCTTAACGGCTGGCACGCTGGAGGCCATAGCTGTCAATCCGTTCGAGGTGGTCAAAGTGTCGCAGCAGGCGAACCGCCAGAAGAAGCTGATCGGCACCTTCGATGTGGCACGCGACATTGTCCGCAACGATGGCATCGGACTGCGCGGCCTCAACAAAGGCCTAACCGCCACAATGGGCCGCAATGGCATCTTCAACATGGTCTACTTCGGCTTCTATCACAGTGTCAAGAACCTGGTGCCGGAGAGCAAGGACAACACTTGGGAGTTCATACGCAAGGTGACCATCGGCTTTATGGCCGGCACACTCGCCTGCTTCGTCAACATACCCTTCGACGTGGCCAAGTCACGCATCCAGGGACCCCAGCCGGTGCTCAACCAGATCAAATACAGCGGCACGCTCCAATCCATACGTACCGTCTACAGGGAGGAGGGCTTCCGTGCCCTCTACAAGGGCCTGGTGCCCAAGATCATGCGCCTGGGGCCTGGCGGCGCCATCATGCTTCTCGTCTTTGACTACACATACGAATACCTTTTGTTGAACCATTCATAGTCCTCTCCTAACAAACATAGTTATAAGAAACTGTTGGATTTTTTTTAGACTTGCTTGAAAATATCTAGTAATACCAGAACGGGCGAACAGATGTAAATACATAATTAAACACTTCACCTTATTCAGCGGTGTTTGTTCTTAATCTGGCTCGTATTGGTGAAGAATCTTTCAGATACTGCTGCTTAACTCGGGCGAGACAACTGCGAAAGAGGAATCCCTCCTTTTGTAGATTATTTCCATAATATCAGAAGAGTTGTCGAAAGAGAGGCATATGCCAGGGAGAGAGAAGGGCAGACGATGGCTTGGCCACAATTAATGGGGCTGCAGCTCTCCAAAGAAAAATTATCACATCCAGCTTAGCACAACAAAGTCTGACATTTCCGGTTGCTAAATATCTTCAATTTCTGCTAAGATGGAAAGTTCTTGACTCGAAAGTGCAACGCCAAAAAGTATGCTATAGCATTGCAAACAAAGTCTAGAATTCTCCACTAAGCAGCATACTTTCCGACAATAGATATATCGATGTAAGTACCTGCTAAATCGTCACAGATCAGAGCAAAGTAAAGACATTAATATTACATTTAGTCTATGAACATCTTTTGTAGTATTTATATAAATAAATCGATTCGCATAACCTAAGCCATAAGATAAATGTGGGTACATATAACATCTAGTTTGTTGTAATTCCTCTCAATTCTGGTATATATATATGTATACGTATGTATTTAGACGCTTCTTCTATATAAGTGTCTTGTTACGGTTTCCGTTTAATTAACATTATCTAGCTGCAACGGAGATCAAGGTATGTATATATGTATGTATATATATATATATATATATATATATATATATATATATATATATATATATATTATGTGTGTGTGTGTATGTATATAGAACTCTTTTTACTACATTGTCTCGTTTTTAATTGTCTTATATATAGGTAATTTAATTCGATTACAATTAATATAAGGTTGGCAGAAGCGAGCAATTGGTTGTATTTGATTCCTTTCCTATGATCCATCAACATTCTCATTGTTATTTTTAATAAATAATTGTAACTTTTAATCAACGTTCTGTTTTTTACATGTTTTCTTTTCTTGTTGCATTCAGTTGTTTTTCTTTTGCTATTGTTTGCTAAAATTAACATTTTATCGTCTTTTGAGGCAATGTTAATCTTTTTTGGACCACAGACTAAATATATAAATATATATATATATATATATATATATATATATATATATATATATATATATATATATATATATGGATGTGTATATATGCAACTAACTTAAGACTATTTAATAAAATTTGTAAAAAATTTATATATATATATTAGGTATTCCGAATTCTGTCGCTCAACCTCTCTAGCTATGCTTTTGCACATGTTTAAAAAAAATATCATAACTATAATAATAATCATAATAAAATAAATATAATTTATTTTAATTATCTGTTTTTGTTGTGGTATATGTATTTAAGGTATCATATCAAAATAATGTTGCAAACATGTTCAATTTTTACGACAAAATCCAAAAGAAAATGATCAAAAACCTTCGTTATGTCAATAAACTAAATAATTTTGCTGTATATCTTGTGTTTGCCAAATCGCTGTCGTGTGTGGGTGTGTAGGCATACACATACATATATACATATTCATATACATTCATATAATACGTATATACATATTGCCTCTTGGTCTATCAATCAAATTTATATAAAATGCATTCCACTGCCACTCTTTAGATCTGAGTCCGTTTTCTGTCTCTGTGTGTGTGTGTGTGTCTTTTCAGTCAATCATCCATGTATGTTTTTATATCTGTGTTTGCATATATATGCCTAGACATATATCTCGCCTGCCGATCTATCCATAGCTTTATAAGAGAGAAAATACAGTATAAAATGCATTCTTGCCACTTTTTAGATCTGAGCCTTTGCGTGTCTTTCAGTCCATCTGCTTCGTTGTAGGTCGCTGACGCGCCGACGCGTTCAAAATGCAAAATTTAAGGATAATAACAAAAACAATCAGGAACAATATTAAAAAAAAAATAATTAAATTTCAAATATCTATCCTAAGCTAATGGAACGATGCTGGCGATCAGTTTGCACCGCTGGAGCTGGTCTCCAGTTTCTAATAGATGCGTTCATAGAACAGCAGATACGCCTGTGCCTTGAGAGCCGCCTCTTCGCTGACCTCCTGGACACGCGAGTCCGATACGTAATACCATTTGCCGGGCGGTGGCTGCACATTGGCCGCTTCTTCGGGCTCACCGTTGGCCATGCCCGCCGGCTGATCGGATGAGGTGCCAGTGCCCGCAGCACCAGCAGTAGAATCAGATGCGGCAGCAGCTGCATCGTCATCGACAGGGCCATTGCTGAGGTCGGATGAGGCCTCGTCTGAGGTGGATGCATTGCTGCTTGAGCTGGTAAAATCATCGCTATCATCCATTGCATTCATGCGCATCTCACGCGCCTTCTCCTTGACCAACAGTTCCTCAAGCTTCTTCAGCTGTTCATCGTCCTGATCTAGTTCGGCCTTGCTGCCATGCGGCAGGAACTTCCAGCGCTTATCATCGGGCGTCACCTTAGGACGCACCTTCACATAGGCGGTGTAATGTCCACCATATAAGCCGCCAGAATGCTCGACAACGCCATAGAGCGCGTACAGCAGCTTCTTTTGTTTGCGATCGATGTTGGGTAAGTTCTTTACTTTAGAGCCGCAGAAGGCGGCTATGTCCAGCAGGACCGTGTAGCTGACTGGCCGCGTTAACTTGCGGAAGATACAACGCGGACCCAACTGGAATCTCTTCAGATGTAGAATCAGCACAGCCGGCGGACTGGAGACCAACAGTTGCTTTGTCGCATTTGTATTCACGGATTTGGCTTGCGGATCGGAGCCGTTGATGCGCCGTGTGCAGCTCTCGCAGCCGACCTTGTTTTGACCCGTCATCAGCTCTACGGCGGTAAAGTTGTTAAGACACGACGGCACTGAACACTCACCCACCTCGCATTGATAGCGAGGCGCAATCGTAGTGCTCCAGTCCGAGTAGCTTTGGGTGCGCACACGTTTTGTGGGCGCCGCACTCTTGGCCTGTTCGCGAAGTCTCAGCTGCTCCATCTGCAGCTGCAGCTGCAACTGCCCCGATGAGAATTGCCGTATTATAGAGGCGCCCTCTTCGCTCAAGCTGGCGTTTACCAAGCTAGCTGCCGCGCTGTCTATTTCTGTTGGTGCACTCTTATTCGTCCCATTGCTGACTCCGTTGTTATTATTATTGCTATTGTTGCTATTGCTGGTGGTGCTGGTGGTACTGGCAGCGCTGTTGGTGGCTGTGGTGGGTGCCGGACTGGTGGCTATGCCTGAGTCTGTAAATATAGAAAGAGTGAGAAAACATTATCATTTGCTGTCTCTTTCGTATGTATTTACATTGCTTCCATATTGAAAATGTTGTCTTACCATTCTCGTCTTCCTCCAGCGAATCCTTGTCCATGTGCTCGGGCGTATCGTCGCGTTTTTCGCCGACCGGCTGCGAATTGCCATTGCTGTCTGTGTAGAACTTGGCATTGCTTCCGGCTGCTGTATCGTCAACTAGATTGTCCTCAACATCGGCATCAGAGTGCTCGGATGTCGTTGCACTCTGGGAAAGTGATTTAGCACGTGGACCCTCGCCCCAGGGAGCGGAGCGCGTCTTCTCGCTATCAGTATCCGCAGACGCAGGCTGTGCCTGTCCATGGCTATCCCCACTCCCGGGCTGTTGGTCGCCATCGATATCATCTCCTCCTCCTCCGCCGCCGCAGCCACCACCTCCGCCACAACCACCACCGTTTGTCTCGTCAGTGATGTTTAGTTTGAGCGAGAGCTTTTGGGCTTGTTTGGTGCGCTGGTGCTTGGCGGCGCGCTTGGCCTTGCGTTCGCGCTCCTTCTCCTTCTTTACCTGTGCCTTGGATAGTCCCAATGATTCCTGTCCATCAGCATGCAGATAAAACGGAGACGATGTCAAGCCCATATCCACCTCGCCGTTGCTGAGCTTCGGGTTGAGAATGCTGTTGTTGTGAGCGGAGGAAGGCGAGGTCTCGGGACTAGCTCTGCGGCGCTGAGGCGGTTGCGGCTTTTCGACTGCCACGGGCAGCGACATGTCCAGAAAGTACTCGTGGCGTGAAGAAATGTTAAAGCAGTCTTGACATTTGAGCGTCGAGACCAAAAAGCCGCGAAACACTTGCTCCGGGCGCAGTATGCGATCGGCTGCCTGATTGCCATAGATTTTGCATTTCTGGCGCAACTCCTCAGACACGCTGTTAATATCCTGATCCTTGTATCCTAGATTTTGCAAAATGACGCGCTGATAACGCTTCAAATCCTCAGAGCGTACGCTCTCTAGCAACTGGCGCAGCAGCTCGTGTGCATCGTGCTGATCACCGCCAGTAAACTGTGGACATTTGGCACACAGTTTATCAAAGAGTTTGCTGGGCGTAAACACACTGCCACCGGACTGCAGTTCCTCTAGTGCATTGGCCAGCGCAGCGGTGAGAGTGCCCCACGAGGAGAGCGTGCCCTTTATAATTGGCAGCTCAATATCGCCCTTATCCTTAAAATTAAAAGTGCCACCGGGCAATACAAATCTAAGAACAAAGTATAAATTAGCAAGAGTTTCCACTTGGCTTATTGGGACTTACTGCTCTCCTGGTTCGGCCAGCTCCTTGAGTACAGCCAGAAGAAATGGTGTTTGCGCCAGACACTGCATAACGGCATTGAAGAAGCACGTATTGCCCAAGTTTGTTAGACCACGGACGCGTGGCAAACGATCCAGTTCCGGACTGCCCAGTGATGGAGTAGCCGGTAGACCAGTTGCCGTCTGATAAATTACACGCTTATCCAGCACACGTTTGGCCATGCCCGGCACTGTGCCAGTTGAGCTGGCTGGTGGTGGCGTTGGAGGCGGCATCGGTATGGCCGCATTGCCTTCATTGGCCGTGGTCATTATCTGTTTGCCGCCAGTCATCGGCACAATTGGACTAATCTGATCTAAAGTTGATAGTATTTTGTACTGTACGTCAGCTACGGTTGCGAGCGGTTTCTGTGCCAGACGTTTCACCAGTTCCACACAATCGAGCAGATTCTTGCGAGAGTTTGCAGACACCTCGGTTCCGCAATCATAGCACCAGATCTTAAATGAGCGCGTATTTAATGCCAGCGCATGTGAGTCAGAGTGCGGAGTCTAAATGTGGACGAAGTTAGAAGTAAAATTAGCATGGAAAGGATATATAGAAGATTGGGTTTTTGTCACCTGATAGTGCAGCAACGCGTGCTTGTTGCGTTCGCGGCTGCACAGCTGCGTGCCGCATTTGAGGCACAACCAGAGGGTGTTGTCGTATTCACAGACAGTTGAGTCGGCGCCAATATCATTGGGCGGATTAAGTTTCTGGCACATCTGGCAATCGTAGAGCAATCCCGTGGACTTCAAATGGCGCCGCAAACGCGTCGGATCTACCGCCTTCTTGATGTGTTGGCAACTTGTGGCGCTGCTTCCGGCGCCAGCATGTCCATTCACAAGCTCCTCCTCGCCCGAGTCTGTCCAGCTGCTGCCGTCCTGTTGTGCGTCGGTCTGTCGTTTCTTAACCATGGTGCCGCTGCAGCTTTTGCAATTGCTCAACTGACCCAGCGGCTCTCTGGCCTCCCTCACGCTCACTGAAATGGAATAAGAGTAGACTGTAGCTAGGACGCGGCCGACCAGAAGCACTACGGCTCGGATAGTTCGCTCCAGATAGTGGTATATAGAATATGGAATTGTTGTACCCTCTGTAGCAGTGTCATGAATTTCGATGACCTGATTGTTATTTTCGCTGATATTACTATGATCGCTGATGTTATTACTGTTGATGTTGATGATTTTGTTGTTACTGTTGATGTTGTCTTTGTTGTTGTTATTGTTATTGTTATTGTGACAGTTGCATACGCGGTTCTCCATTGAGCACTTTTAAGAGCGCAGTGATTCCAAGTTTATTAAAATTATGTTACTGCTTTGTTTGCGTTATTCGTTTTCTATGACTGATTACAAATCCTGATATAGATTTTGAAAAGATTTGACGTCGATTTGACACCGCCTAGCAGTTTGCCGTCTTTGTTGTGCTTCTCACTCACACTGGCAAGCGAGTCTCTTAGCTACGGCATACAGTTCGTACCGCCCGAGAGAAACAGGCACACATTGGGTGGGAGTCCTAACTTCATTTCGAATAGTGCAGCCAAACAATAAGGAAACAGGTTTCAAATCGCAACTGAATCAATTAACGGTTAGTATATATAAATTATATATATACTTCTATCTTAACTATATGTTAGAGTGGATCAGTTCATACACTTCGACTTACACTTAGTCTTATCTGATTCCTAACGTTTAATATTAGTGTTTGACACATCTTAGATAATCAAGCTGTGTCTGCAGAGAACTTTGACTTGGAAGAGTGTTTAAGCTTCGGCAAAGTGAGAACGGTTCCGCTTGTTGTTGCTGGGTGTGTGTGTCTGTGTCTGTGTGTTAAATGCTGTCTCACTTGGGGTGGCGCAGTATTTTGGTTTTTTTTTTTTAATTTTGGGGTCAAATCTTTGACGCACGTTCATTGGCCCGCAGCGCTTCTCCAACAACAGCAGCGCTGCTGTTTGAGGTTAAGTTTAAGTTCAGGTGCTGCCATATTGGGCAGCAGCAACAGCAGCAGCAGTAGTAGCAGTCGCAACAATCGCATTCGCAGTCGCAGCATTGTTGTGCTTCGTGTCTGCTTTTGTGTTTGTGTTGTCGGTCGTGTGAGCCACGCAACGCAACGCGACGCAACTGTCATAAGCAGCGCATTGGAATCTCGGGGACAGTAAACCCATTTTTTGACAATATATACAAAAGCACGCACACAAATGTGCGCGCATACATACACCTATACACACATACAAACACACCCACACGCACGCTCGCTCGCTCGCATGGAATCGAGACAGGATAGTTATAATGGTTGAAACTTATGTTTGTCCCTAGTCAGTCCAGTGCTACATTTTTTTTTTGCACACTCATCGTGTGTGCATTGCGTCGTTTTTATTGACTTACCTTGAGTTAGATACTGCAATATGCGATGTACATTAAGTATTTTAGCGATTTTGTAGATTTGCGCCTAACCACTGCGTAAACACCAAGCAAACAAAAAAACGTGAGCTTGAATTGCGTTCGCATTCGCATTTAATAAGTAAAAGAAAACATCGAAACAACAAATCGATTGTGCTCCGAAATGCAACTAGGCTTAACCGATACTACACAAAGCGATGGGCTGAGCCATCGATACGCCACGGTGACAGCTGTGCCATTGAACGTGGTGGTCGGTCGAATAGAGACATCGATATCTTTTTGAGCGGGCATTCCAATTTGAAGCGTAACGGTGCTACAAATTGATAACTAAATTATATTCTCACGCTTTTTAAAACATTTTGCATCGTGTCAAAAACTTTTAGCTTAGTTATACAGAAATGTGGCACTGACTTCTCATCGTCTGACGTGCGCCAAAGAAATCACATCCTATTTATTTTTTTCTGGGAACTGAGTGCTAACGAATCGAAATGGTCGATTCGCAAAGGAGCAGTATTTCCCGGGGTTTCGGCATTCGTACAGTTACCACCATACCATACCATGGCATACATTGTTAAAAAGATCACGATTACTAGGAAATAATATTTCCTGATTATATCGGCCAGCACTTTTGTTATTGCTAGTTATATATAGTTTATCACACGGATTAAAAGTATTGGAATAATATCCATTACGATCGTCAATCGAAGATTCAAACGGAAAGAGAAGTGAGCACCATTTTTTTAACTCAATTTGGTGATATGTATTTATGCCACCCTGTTTAATCGCTCAAATCTAGCGTGCGCTATCGATGCCCCTTCATGACTGGCGATCAGTTAACTTTGTGTGTGGCAAGATTTTGAAAGCTAGGTGGCGTTACAGAACATTGCTGCGTTCGCAACCTAGAGTTCAATATTCATTAGTTCTCATAAGTCTAATCAGCAGCTGTAATTACTATCGATGACGCCGATTATCGATTGCGCAGGGTGGCATAGATGTTGATGAATTTAACAAGCTGGAGTTATGGCGCTCACTTCTCCTGAATTTTGAATCGTTAACTGACGTGCGCCACAGAGATCATATCCAAATAACTTATATTCTGCGTAAGTTTCACCCATTATTTTTTAAATAATGTATATTAAATAAGCAAAAGATATTTCTTGCAATTGGCGCCATCTGTTGGCAAATACCAGCACTTGCATGCTCTAAATGAAATTTGCAGTTTTTAGCTGCAAAAGTATCAGCTTTCAAAGAATTGGAACTTAAAATATTTAAAAAAAAATTATATATTTATTTTGCTTACATTTCTCTTAAAATGCTAAAAACTCTGATTAAAGAAGACAAAATAATGAACGCATACAAAATACTTAGACAACACGTCGCAAAGACGAAAAAAAAATTGGCGAGAGAGACAACTGGGGAAAGACTGAGCTAGTTGTCTCAATGATGATGGTGCCACCAGCCGGATTGACGGGCATTCACATAGCTCTTCAGGCCCTCGCGCTGCGAAATGGACTGATGGGATGGAAAGAGATGGGGTCCGCTCGTCTCGTAGTTGAGGCCGTTGTGCTGATTGAAGACATATGCCTTGGGCACCTCCACTCCGGTCGAAACACTGACGCTGGAGATACTCTGTCCCGGTCCCGCGGAAGGAGCTGCTGCGGGAAGATAGGTGCGACTAGGAGGCGCTGGCGCCCAGCTGGTTGAGAGTTGTGGCTTCTGGGGCAATCCAGCAGGACGATATGGTTTATAGATAGGTGGAGCGACAGGCAACGACGGCTGCTGAGGCTGCTGCTTGGGCAAGCTGACCGAATTTGAGGGACCATAGACATTGTTTCTCAAGTCGCAAACGGTGTTGTCGATGAGAGCGCCAAGTGGGGCGGTATAGATGCGGAAATTGACATCGTTATAGTCCAGATCGGAGAGCAGGAAGACGGGCATACGATCGGAGAGTACCCAAACATTCTTGTTCTCATCGATCTTGACGTCCGCCGGGAAGACCAGGCCCACATCGTCACGATCGACAATGCCATGGAACTGTGGCGTATAGGGCATCGATGAGTGCCAGCATCCGATGGCATTCTGGTCGATCAAATTGAACAGTTCGATGCCATCGTCGCTCATCACGCGGGCTGTTGTGTGGGAATTGGGTCCGCGCTCATCCAAAGCAAGGAAATCGTGATAGCTATCCTCGGTGCGTGACTCGTCCCTTAGAATGCGCGTGGACACCGCAAACTGGCGATGGCTGGCCAAGGGGCTAAAGTAGAGAGTGCGATAGCCATCGGAACGGATGGGCGACAGGGCCATGCCAAAGATGCCCTCCTCACCCCACTGGAAGTTTAGGCCAGCGATGTTGTAGTCGCCGCGCAATGGATCCGGGAAAAAGTAGGAGTGAGCCGAGAAACGCCAGGATTTGTTCAGCTCCCAGGAATACGTGATCAGGCCGTAGCCCAGCTCATCGGAGAAATATGCCATAGCATCGTCGCAGGTCTTGCCAATGTCCACAGCGATGTTGGCAATGAATGTGTTTGGATTTGTGTCTTCGGGGCGGAGCTCGTAGCGTCGGATTCTCGTATTTGTGGTCAGATCGAAGACGTTCACAGCGTACGGGCAAGGATTGGTCGTGGTATTGCCAATGCCCACGGTGCCCGTGTCCAGCACCCAGAGACGACCGCACTCATCTACCTTGATGCGATAGGCTGTCGTGATGCTGTTTGCGCAATCGCCAGCCGTATTGCTGCGCCAATCCGGAAATGGTATGAGCTCCGGTGAGCCTGTCAGACTGTGATCCATATTGATGTAGGTCAATGTGGCCGGAATGCCTAAAAGAATAGGACACAAAGTTAAGCATATTCACTTAATTATTATTTACCCTTCGAATATTGAGCTAGAGAAGACATTGATCTTTGAAAGCTCCAATCAAAGTTTCCTTGGAGATCAAGCAGGTGGGATCATTGAGCAACTGCAAAGCATTTCAGACAGTCATCTCTATGCTTATTACGGGTAACTCCTTGCCATGCTATGGTAAGTCAACTCGAATGAAATTTGGCTATAAAAACTTGACAATTTCCCAAGTTTTTATATAATTTTCAGCGGTCGAAACAAATGCACTTAAGCCAAAAAAACTGAAGTTGGCTTCAAAATGCAACTTTCTAGTCGGCTAACGATTGATGTGCTATGCGCTGGACATCAATCTGTTAGACAGTCAGTTAATCAGTCAGTCCGTGAGAGTCAATCAACTGCTGTGTGTGATATGAGACGTTGTCAAGTGAGTCGAGGCAACTTTTTCTTAGCTAATGCGCAAACTCCTCTACTCCACTCAAATTAAAAGATAGCAATTTCCGTTGTCATTAGCCACTGCATCATATCATCATCATCGCCATCATCATCGTCATCGTTTCCGCTCCAGTTGACAAGCGCAACTTTAACCAGTTGCTGCTGGTTGCGGGCGTGCGCGACATCGCTGGCACTTGTCTTGGCTAATTCTATAAGTGGCATCGACCTACAGCTGTCCTCATAAGCATTGCCTCAGCCAACGGCTAACAGCCGACAGCTGGCAGCCGACAGCCGACAACTAACAGCTTACAGCTAACCCCCTCGTCCGCCCACAGGCAATTTACGAATGCATTTGCAAAACGCGAGCTTGAATTTGCAACATTTCACAAATCCAACTGCAGTTAGCTAATTCGTTTTAAGTCTTAGTTTCCGATTGAAGTTGCTTTTCGTTTACTCACAGTTGTACCAACTTGGAGTATGTAGAACATTGACGGTCTTAGAATGAGGAAATGCTATTGGGAAGAAGCGATGGCCATGCATTCATTAGTTACGTATTTTAGAAATCGATAAATATCGTTTATCAAATGTTATTAGAAAAACGGAATATTAAAGATTCAGATATATATATTTCTATATATTATTAAATATTTAATAGAAATCGATACTTATCGATATTTCCTTAGGCTTTTCATTAAGCAGTTCGTAGCCATGTTTAGGCCTAGAATATAGTGTTTAGATCTTAAATATTGGCACTGTTCGAAAATAATTGAAATCTTGAAAGACTTCCAGTCAAATAGAAGAAGTCACTGCTTAAGTAGTTCTATTGTAATATATATATATATATATATATATATATATATATATATATATATATATATATATATATATATATATATATATATATATATATATATATATATATATATATATATATATATATATATATATATATATATATATATATATATCAGAAACTGGTAAACGCAATCGATCTAATCATCTGTCATGGAATCTGCATTAAGTTTGGCTTTCAGCAAATCTTTGCCACTTCACCAGCTCAAACTCAATCTGGAATGTCTCGCCCGATGTTTGTGTAATCTGTTTCGTGTGATGACAAATGAATACCCTGTTCACTTAACAGCATAAACAACTTTATTTTGTAGCGACTGCATGCATGTGTCAGCTGCCTGTCAGACTCGATGCATAATTGTGTCCATCCGTCTGTCTTTCGGTGTTTCGGTTTGTAACGCTGATCTGGTTATATTTCTCCGCTCTGTGGACCTGTTCCCATGCATTATAAACAGTAGCGCAATGAGCGCATTTTAATAAACATTAATTTTGGTCGCTTAGCGCGTTTGCAAGTGGTTAAAAACCAATGAATTTACCATTAGCCAGATAACGCTGTCTCCCTCTTCATCTCCCCCTCGCCATCTATCTCGCTCTCTCTCTCTCTCTCTCTCTCACTCGCCTTCTCTGTCTCTCTCACTGTGTGTGTTCGGATTTCCAGTATGTCAATTGCAATGAGCGATCATTGGCGAGCCAAAAGGAGGCGCATTGAGACATTCAGTAGCTGTTGATATCAATTTGTAATTCAATGGCTCCAAGCTCATTGAAATTGCAAAAAAGAAGAAAAAATTAATCGAATCGAATCGAATCGAATGGAATTGAATCGAATCGACATGCCGCACTAATTATAATTATTTATTTATTTATTTTTGGTTGTTGAATCGGATTCGAAATCCGTTTTCATTAGATCGTAAATTATGTGGGAAACGCATTTGATTTGCAATTTGCCGATTTGATTCGCGTTTAGTTCTGAATAAGTTCCTATGGGAAATGTGTTGCCCAACACTGGCCAGCTCTTGTATAATTCACAATAGCAAACGATTTCATTACTCGAAAATGAACGAAATTCCATGTGACTTCAACACTGCTTCGTGCCAATTAGCCGTATTGAAACTTTATAGAGTTTTGGAAAGAAAATTATTCAAAAATGTCCCGTTACTTATAGCGCTGATTTCCTCACTTTCCGCAGCGAAATATTAAGATGTCAATCTATATAACGTCAATGTTCGCCAAGCACATATCGTTTTGCAACACAGGTTTTTGCTTTTTTTCCACATTGGTCGTGAAATCCTTAAAAATCACACAAAAACTAGATATGAAAAGAGACTAGCGACAAATTCAATCTTTGGCTAACAGCTTTCGTTTATCAGCACTTTTTGCTTGTTAAGCTTGAATGGAATGTGAATTAGGCTTAAGATATTTGCATTCAACTCATTCAAGTTGTCAAACCGAAAATATTTCCATTCAACATAATTAAGTTTGCCATGTAAAAGTTGTATTGTGTAACAACTTTTGTTGACCAACACTCGACTGTATCCATGGATAAATGGCTGAAAATATAAAGCTATCTTGTCTAATATGGGAACTCGCCGTTCTTTGGCCAATTGACAATCGCATTGTGATTCATTCTTTGTTGACCAACAGCAACACCTTTCGAAGGGCTTGAAGTTGATTGATTTGTTAATGTTTCAATGACCCTTTCAATGGGTCCAATTGTGGTGGATAGACATGGAGAGGCCGGGCACTTGGCTACCTGGCAATACCTTTTGACTGTCAACTGACTGCAGCCGTTGCTATTGTGGACTACGCACTTTACTTAAGATTAGCTAATTGATTTGCTTTTAAACCGCATTTTGCGGATTAACTTTCGCTCTTTGCGGCGTCGAAACTCCATTGAAGCCTGTGCGCCCACTCGGCTCTCGGCACTTGGCAATTGGCTTTTGATTTGGCCGACCTTCTTGGCCCGTTGCCAACAGTGCCATTCCAATATTCATAATGTTCATATTCAAATGCCATTCTTCGAATACAGCTCAAGGCTGTGCTCAAGTTGTAAAAGCTAGAAAGCTGCTAATCGATAGCAGCCCAGCCGTTGTCAAAGCTATAAAGTTTTCTTATGTTGCATATGGAAATAGTTTAGATCTGGATTAAAATGGAGGTTGGAAAATGGAAAATGGAAGATGGAAGATGGAAGATGGAATGGATATGTATATTTATAAACTGTTCAGATAATCTTTTGTGTAGGAAGCCATCAAGAGCTTGATGAATTGCTTAACTTGTTATTCGAATATGAACTTGTGCAATTCAAGTTCGTTTTCCCGATGTTTCCTTGACCATTTGGTAAACCAATTGTCATATCGTGCAGAACCAACCAGAAAAAAGCGAAACAAACAACAACTCAAGAGCGCATTATTCAACTATTCAAACTTGTTGCACTCGAATGCAGCTCCAACTCTCACTTGGAGTCGAAACGCAGCTAATTGTTTACTATTGCCATTTAAGTATATTTCGTTTTTATTGGTTTTTCTTGTTTTTCTTTTCATTTGTAGCGGACTTCAAGGCTGTGATGAAGCCTTCGAAATTTTCTTGTTTTTATTTTTTCATTTTATATATAATTTGTGTGGGCCACGCACTGCTGCTTTATTGCTATACAATTCACGTTAGAATTTGTTGTTAATTAAATTTTGTTTAACCGAATTGAAGTGCGAATGAATTTTGATTTTCACATTTAAAGCTGAGCTGAGCGAAAGAAAAACTTGATCTTAAAATATTTTCAATTTTGTTTTCACTTCAAAACACTTTGGTTTATTAACAAGCTTTAAAATATAAATTGATTGCATTTGATTTATATTTTTGAATATTTTAAAACTATTTTTAATAGTTAAACAGCTCTTTCAATGAAACGAAAATTTAACTCAAATTTAAATTCCATATTTTTGAAAATTTGAGTTGATTGCAATTTAGAGTGGGAAGAAAAACTTTAGCTTAAAAATGTTCAATTTTGTTTACACTTCAAAATAATTTAAGTTTATGAACAAGCTTTAAAATGCATTTGATTTATATTTTTGAATATTTTAAAACTCTTTTTAATGGCTTAAACAGCTCTTTGAATGAAACGAAATTTAACTAAAATTTAAACTCCTTATTTATGAAAATTTGAGTTGATTGCAATTTAGAGTGGGAAATTCACAAGATTTTTAATTTGAATATGAAATCTAATTAGTGAGGCACTAATTGAAGGATTTCTTGCATATCAATTAAGCTAAATATTTTCTATTAAATTTGAAATCTTTTGAAAGTCGTTTTGAGTGCACGTGTTGCAATCGAAGATAACAGATCGCCTGGGAGCCAATTATATAGTCATAGCATCACAAGAAAAAAATAGGCACTTGGCTAGGCACAGGTGTCAATTAGCTAAGCAGGTTGCCTTAATGACATACACAGTGCGCGTTGCGTCAATCAGGCAATCAATTTGTTGATCAATCGAACATGTTAATTGAGCGTAAAACAAGTGCGAAACACAGCCAAAGCGGGCAAAAGGAGATTTTTTGCTTTTTGGCAAAACTAATGAGGCCCAAAATGTTTGATTGATTGATTGATTAATTGATGGACATAGCCGTACTCACCATCGCGCCAGCGCGGAACGGTGACAAACAGACGATTGCCGAAGTGTTCGATGCCAACGGGCAGTGCATTCTGGGGTATGTAGTCGCCGCTGGCTATGGCCTGCTCCTTGAGTCTTTCGCTGGGAAAGGCGAAGTCCAATTGGTTCCAGCTGTAGCGCTCCTGCAGCTTGTAGGCGGCGTGGGCGTGGCCAGTCAGCAGGAACAGCAGGCCGAGCAGGCAGAGTGGCAGACGAAGGGCCGACATGGCGTATGCGCAATGCAGCGGATGGAAGTTACGAATACACACAACTACACTGAACAAAAAAAGACTAATATGTATATGTGGCTGGGCAGAAGGCGTTGGTGTCCTTTGTTGTGGGCGTGGCTTGGATTATGTTTAGCTTTGTTTGGCTTAAATCTCAGCTCGAGCGGCTGGCGCGTTCACGACTGTTGGCCATAACTTTTCGCTCACGTTTTATATAAACTTATTTTTGCAGTCGCAGCATTAGCAGCAGCCGCAGCAATGGCAGCAGCAACAGTTGTTGCCGCTGCGGCAGCAACAGTTGCCGAAGGCGCATACGCGTGGCTTCCTCTTCGGCAGCAATCGGCCGGCTCGAGCGGCTTAGCTCTCGCTGTGCCATTGTCTTATGCTACCATGATTGATTTTCACGCATGTTTAGATAAGTCCCCCACCATCCCGCATTTGCCCCCGTCGATGACCGCGCCTCCTGCACCTCTGCCGCCCGCCCCCTGCTGACAGCTGTAGTTCCGTTTAATGAATTTGCTTTTAATCAAATCGGCTCAGCAAATATAAAAAGCCACCCGTGACCCAACTGACCAGCAGCGCAGAGTCGGATTTCGAATTCGGATTTGAGCTCGACTTCCAATTCGAGTTCGAATTCGCCTTCGCCGACGCCTTTCGCTGCGTTTTTTTTGTAATTTAATTGGCCTCAAAAAAAGTTGCTCGCAATTTTGGGTTTTGTTTTTCATTTCGATGATTCAGAGCCGAGGGTCAAATGCGCAGAGTTTCCGCCTAAAGCGTGCGTAATATGTAAATACCCTAGAAGTCAGGTATATCAGCTAGAGCGGAAGGTACAGAGAAAAGCGATAGATGATAAGTCGATATGGAACATATATTTAACTATCTAGCATATATCGCAGTAAATGAGTCTCTGTGTGTCATCATCTCTATCGTTGCCTCTGCATCTCTGTCGCTCTCTTTCCTTCTCTCTCTCTCTCTATTTGACTGTCTCTTGGTCTCTCAGTCTTTCTTCTTTATTTATTTATCTTTCTCTGTCCCATTCTCTCGCTCTCTGTCTCTCTTTCTCTCTCTGTCTCTCACACTGTCTCACTCTTTTCCTTCTTTATGTCTTTGTCTCTATTTCTCTCTCTCTCTCTCTCTTTGCCGTTATCTATATATATTTTTCTTTCTCTGTTTATCTCGCTCGGTAGCCTATATATCTATATCTTTATCCCTATCTGTCCGGCTCTGTTTCTATCTATCTTTTTCTATCAGACAGACAAAGCCAAACATTGTCTGTCTCTCAATGCCAGAATTTTCAGATGCTGCTGATCTATAACTTAAAAATTACGAAAGCTTACATACGAAACGGTCGGTAGTCACGCGAAAGGTCAAATTTAATATTAATTCGATCGAAACTTAATCGACTATATATATATAATAAAAGATCAGCTCTCTGTACAATATCCATAGATAAATGGTATTCTACACCAATGGTATTCTAAAGACTTTCATATTCTCATCTGATCTAATGAAATTTTAGTTCGAGCTTTAAATATCAAATTACAGCGAATCTTGTTCACTCATTTAACTCGAGCTATCAGTTGAAAGGGAAGTTAATGCCAGCCTATTCTGGTGCAGAAACTCTGCTTTAGAACCCACGTCTGGATTGTGGAATTTAGAGCTGTATATAACAATTTAATAATTTAGCTTATGCTCTGATTATTATCAATGTCTATGCTCTGATATAGACTTCTAACTCCATCAAGTGTAGAGCATTTAAAGTTGATTGTTCTGCACTTCGATATTTCTGCGCATGGCAAATAATGTAGACCATAATTGCTTTTGGGCAGTTTTTAGGGCAGGTCTGTGTTATTTTATTTTTGTTTTCTATAGTCTTATGCAGGTGCCTCCGCCAAAGCTCGAATGTCTCGGGCATTACTCAGCATTTTATGCGTGTTATGAGCGAAGAAACTATATTTAGCTAGTTGTATTATGTTCAAAGAGTTAAAAACCAATTCGATTGGCATCCATTTTGACAGCTTTTCCGCTGCATGAAGTCTGGCATCGGATACATTGTATCCGAAGTCCGGGCTTAGCTTAACCGGAATCAGTTTCAAGCTGTTTGCCGAAGGACGTTGCCGACTGTCGATCGTATTTTTATTTCACTCTTTTGATATTTTTGCAGCTGCCAAAATGCAATTGGCAAATGCAATAATAGCCGCAAGGCGATACGCAATACGCATTTGCGTGGCATGCCCCAAAACAGCAGCAACATGAATTAAGCCGCAGCAGCTACCACATTGCGTGGTGCGCGACGCGCGACGCTTGGTGCGTGGTGCGTGTGGCTCGTTAGGTGGCGGGCAGGTTGGCTTGTTGGTTGGTTGGCTGACTGCTGGCTGTCTGCCCGGTTGGTCACTTGCCCTGCTAACCACCGCAACGGCGGCAAGTGTGGCGCGATTGTGCATGCAAATTGCCACATAAATAACAAGCTCATTTCTTGGGCCTTTGCATGTTTAAGAATGCCATTTGACTCTTTACATTGCAAGTCTAGAAAAAAAACTGGAATGCTGTAGACCCATACACTGTATGCAACATGTTTTTACATACATGTGTGCATGCATAACCAATATAACGTAGACCGATTCCAATCTGTCTGAAATAAGTATATATATACTCTGTTCCATGTATTTGAAACTTCATCTGGCAGCTTCTATTACTGAAAAAGTATCCTCATCATTGTTCTTATCGTTAATAATACTTTTATTGTTGTCATTGTCATTGTCATTGTCATTGTCATTGTCATTGTCATTGTCATTGTCATTGTCATTGTCATTGTCATTGTCATTGTCATTGTCATTGTCATTGTCATTGTCATTGTCACTGTCATTGTCATTGTCATTGTCATTGTCATTGTCACTGTCATTGTCATTGTCATTGTCATTGTCATTGTCATTGTCATTGTCATTGTCATTGTCATTGTCATTGTCATTGTCACTGTCATTGTCACTGTCATTGTCATTGTCATTGTCATTGTCATTGTCATTGTCATTGTCATTGTCATTGTCATTGTCATTGTCATTGTCATTGTCGTTGTCATTGTAATTGTCATTGACATTGTCATTGTCATTGTCATTGTTATTGTCATTGTCATTGTCATTGTCATTGTCATTGTCATTGTCATTGTCATTGTCATTGACATTGTCATTGTCATTGTCATTGTCAATGTCATTGTCACTGTCATTGTCATTGTCATTGTCATTATCATTGTCATTGTCATTGTCGTTGTCATTGTAATTGTCATTGACATTGTCATTGTCATTGTCATTGTTATTGTCATTGTCATTGTCATTGTCAGCCATTGTTATTGCCACTGCAATTGTCACTCTCATCATTAGCATAACCATGAGCAATATTAATACTAAGATTATCACTATGGTCAGTACATTATCCTTTACAGTATCGTCATTGCGTTAGTTCTGCCTTAGAGATCTGGTTCGCTTAGCAATGAGTCTATCAATTTAGAAAAGTTGTTTCAATTAGACGACTCAAATGCTTCGCACGTATTCCGATTGACAGAGGAATTCTTCAGGAATGCCATAAAGCTGCGTTTTAGCAGGCGATTATAAGTATATATGTATACATAGATAGATAGGTCTATATGTATATCAAGGCATCACCTTATTTAACCAGCTGGTTATTTTAGAACACGCTGCGCATTTTTGTGTTGCGTCTCATTAATTAATTTAATGTGAATTATTGCAAAATTCGCTTTAATTTTCTTGTTGCTTGGTTGTTTGTTTTCCCCCCATCACGTAATGCACACAACAGTAAACATAATTAATTACAAATGTATTGACAGGCAGTCAGGCAGCAACAACAGCGAATTTCAACAAAATGTAATATTAGAGAAATAACTGCCAACCGCTAAGGAGCATCGATGGATGGTGGGTCAGCTCGAAGTTGTATTCGCCGTCGAATGTGGCTGTGGATCGTTGAAGAGTGGTGCGACAAGTGCATTGTGGGGCGGGCAGGGTGCTGGCGGATGGGATATTACCAGCCAGACGATGCCCGCCTGCGATAGCATTCAATTTATTTATATATTATTTGTGTGCACTTAGTTTTTATTTATGATTTGTGCTCCGAGGCTTGTAGGCCGTCTTCCTGCTGTCGGCACCTCTGTTGGCCCGTTACACCTGCTACGCACCGTCCCGCAGCTAATAATAATTGCGACAGGCCGAACGAAATTCAATATAAAAACTAGAGACAAATATAAAAACAACTTTTGATCAAAGCGATTGCCCAAAAGTCCGCTGAGACATCGAATTGTGCAGTTCGTAGGCCTTAAACTGTCTCATTTGCATCTGAAAAATGCCAAATCGGATTAAGACTTTTTTTGAAATTTGATACAAAAACAAAGCCGCTATTGCTGCCAATTAAATACACTTTGTCTACGTCTGCAGACGCAGATTTATAAATAGATTTGGGTAAAATATATATGCCTAAAGGTGCTGATGAAATCTTGAGAATGGCTTGAACAATTGTAATATATATATAGAAATTAAGAGCCTTCAATGAGACTGAAAGCTCGAATGTTACACACAGCAAACTGGGCTTATATGTGGCAGACGACTGAGGTTCTGCTGCACTGTGTACAAGTTACATACATTATGGCTATAAAAGATCTGTAAGACATATGAGTCGCTGCATTGATGAGGTTGTGTTAGGAGCACAGTTGTCAGTGTTCACTTTCAACAATGTGCTTTGAGTCAAGCTTACAATTTTTGTTAAAGTCAAAGATCATCATAATCTTTCTACATAGCACAAAGCTCAGCTAAGTTGAGTAGAAGTTTTGTTTTATATAAAAATCAAGCTTGTTGCAATTGTGTCGGTAAATCAGATCAAAGTTAGATATGGAAAACTAATCTGTATAATTTTATTTTCTATAACAAGCGAATGCATAGGGTTACCCAACAGGGGTAATAGCAATGGCACAAGTAGTTTTCATACGATATACATTCGTTTTGATTCAATTTTCAAACAAGATCCATGCCATTAGGCATGGAAGAGTCCATCATTCAAGTCGAGTGCCGTTCTTTATTCCAGCAATCCAAATCTACTTCTCTGGCCTTATTCAATGCTGCTTGCTAGGACTGTTGCTCGGCTTACACATATTCAGCACCTTGCGCCAATCTCCAGCCGGATGCTGGCTTAAGATCAGAAGAGTCTACTCTCGCTCTAGCATTTCAAGTGTGTGAAGCACCGCTGGTGGCTGGGATGGCTGACTTCGCGATGAAAATCTTTTGGCTATTAGCGCACATTTGTCAGGCGTAAGAGGATTTATTTCCAATGAATCTTACAGTATATTTGAACAGCTAGATCCATATTGATAACTTAAGCAGCTGGGGAAATACGGTTATCGAGAGTGGTCTCCCAAAGTAGATCATTGTCAAGTCTGATATATATATCTATATATACATATGCGTATCTGCATATATCCTGGATTACATAATGCTTGGCAAAACTGTAGTATCCGAACTCGCATCTGCATATGGCGCGGAAATGTCAATTTAATTGGATTTGAAACAATTTAATAAAATCATAACTAATAGGAGTTCAATGTCGTTTCGATTTTTGATTTAATTTGAGCAGCTTGAGTAGCTGGTCCTGGGATAATTAAGTTTTCTCAGTTATTGATTTTAGTTAGCAATGGCTTCATTTGAATGTGGGGAGCCGTCAAGCTGGCTCAAATCACAGCTAATGGTGGCTGAAAGTCTTTTAGTTAGGCAATCAAGTTTTTCGCTTACTTTTTTCCTATGGATTGTTTGCGACTGCTGTTGACTTTTTGGGGCGTCTCTCATTATCTTGGACTGTAAATGGCAATGCGTGCACATTTTCCGCGTCGAGGTGGCGTGGACAACTGGAACTGGAACCAGTTCCACAGATGCCAACGGTTCCCATTGCCCGTTACGCCAAGTTCAATGTCAATGGCCGTGACATGAGTTGTGCATGGGTGTGCTTGTGTGTCTGTCCCTCTGTGTGTGTCTGTGTGTGCTGTGTGTATTTCGACGTGTTTCACTTTGTCTCTGATTTATTTGTCTGTTCATTTCTCGATGCTGTTGTTGCTAGTTAGTTAGTTTTTTGTTTTATTTTGTTTTGTTTTGTTTTGTTTTGAGCAAAGCAACTGCTACATTGTTACGTCTTGTTCCGAGATTTCCTGCTCCGATCCGAATGCTAATGAACGGCCTGTTGGCCAGGCCAATGAGGAGCTAAAAACACACACTAAAACAAAAACAAAATACACCAGAGATTTGGCCAACTGCTGCATTACCACACACCCCACTCCATACATTCCACACACACCACACACACCAAACACACAACGCACACTAGCAAGCAACATCAGCACTTATGGCAATCGTCGTGGTTGTGTCAACGGTGACAAACTTGTCGCCAAATTGGTGGAAATTGATTGCATTAGCCGCCGTCGCATTGTCTCTAGATATACATACGCCAACATGTAAGCACATACACATACAAATATACAAATATATAGCTATATATACGTGTGGCAGGCACAACTGCAAGAGTCGACAACTCAATTAGCTAAATCGCATGGCAAATTATAACACTCTTGACTATCTAGCAGCTGGCCCGATAAGGCACGTAGAGACCATTACAAATGTTCGTGCCACGAGCCAAAGTCATTCCAAAGACTTTTTCGTGTTGTTGTTGCTTGGCTGGCTGGCCCTATACTCATGGACTGCGTCTGCTCAGTTGGGGTATGCTAGCTGTGCGCAGTCACTGGTAGATATAAGAGACTTAGGGACATAGGACTTATCATACATAGCTGATCGATAAATATCGATTTAGGCATAACTTCAGAAATCTCAGTGTTAGATACTTCACATTTGCTGTGTCAATTCGCATGAATCTTACGCTACTTGAAACCAATTCACTGCTTAGATAATCCTTTTATTAGATTTTGAGTATGTCTCAAGATATTTAACATTTGATATATTCGGGTCTTTATAAGACATGTACAGCTTTGTTATATTTCACTTTTTGATGCTCAATATTGGGTTTCAGCTGAGCTGACTTCACTTTTAAAACTCCTATGATGCTACAAGCCTTAGACGCTTTAGTGCATGAGTAGTTTATACCTTATAAATTGAAAAGGCAATTCAGAACTGTTCACTGTTTACTAAATGCTCTTTAATTTATAAAGTATTTTTTTAACATTTTTATTTGTTGAGCTTATCGAAAAAGATATAAACTAAACCTGTGTAGCCTTCACGTTAGACTTTGTCCTAAATATCCTCAAGATTCACATACACCCATTAGAATATCTGATATTATATTGAATGTTTACTTTAAATCACCTTTCCAATTTTCATTCTCTGTCTTGCTACAGGGTATCCACACTGTAGTGGTAGTTGCACAACTCGAATTGGGTATCAGAAAATATATTTTCATTTATTTTCAATTAGTTTGTTATCTATTTGGATTATATGTATTTATTTATATATAATTGCGTATGCTAAGCACTTGAATACTTGAATAAATAACTCGAAAAAAAAGGAATTTCTTAATTGAAATTCTTACCACCACCATGGGTGGGGTGGGCGTGTCTTATCCTTGACATCGATGAAGTAATCATTGGAGATTTGAGCCTTGGGATCGATGGACTCGTCCGAATCGGAAGCTTCGGCTTCCTCTTCGCCCACTTCTTCTGCAACCTCAACAACTGGTTCTTCAGAATCCGCACCGTCCACAGCTTGGACCAGATCCTCAACTTCTGCCAGATCCACAGGCGCGGCACCACCCAGTGGTGCGATTAGTGCCAGAGCAAAAGTAAAGCCTAATACAATGTGACACTTCATGATTGCTTGTCGGCTCGCTAGAGATTCTCAGCGCTTATCTGTTTGACTTTCTATGACAGAAGCTGCTTTTATATGAGCATCGAAACGAAGACAGTTTCATGTGGATAGCACACATATACATACATACTATATCTCTATATCTATATCTATACATGTATACATATTCCCCTACTTCTCTTGATATTTGTTTTAGTATTGTTTTTTGCAAGCTGTTTACTGACTTCGCGCTTATCAAGCAAACACAGATAGAAATTAAGATAGAGATAGATGGTAGAGTAAGAGAGCGAGCGAGCGAGCGAGAGAGCGACAGAGGGGAAAGGAAAAATTCTCTAGAAATTGGGTTATCTAAATGGGGCTATTAAACTGCTTTTGATTATCCCGAGTGTTGATCTTGTGAACAAAACCTTTTTTATATCTACTTAACTGACAGGTATGAGCATCGATTTGCTTTATCATCAATCTTGTATATTGATTAGGTTTCATAAGAATTATGTTCTGAAATAACTCTTCTGTCAGTCGTAAGGCTACTGTCTAAAGATAGCAGATCAAACGTAATCCAGCTTCTGCTTAGTATTCGGCGTGGCTGTCTCCTTGATGAGCTGAGTCAATCAAGCCATTATCTCTTGTCTGTTCGTCTGTCCACCTGTATAACGCAGTCCATCTCAGAGGGTCTATCTATGGCTTGTCAATATGTGCCTCTGTTAAATTGATCAAAATCGATTTGTTGATTTGATTTTTCAAACATAGCTTGATTGCCATAAAAGCCAAATAACTCAAATACCTTTTAATTGTTTTGGTCAAACGGAACCAATTAAGCTAGAGTCTCCAATTGGAGTATGTACATTCTTATAGCATAGTAGACTTATTTTTTGATCATTGCTATCAATCGATTCTGGGGTTTGGGTATCATATTTTTGGTGGGTTGGGGTATGTGCTAGTCGAGCACTCTCAACTGACTCATAGATGAAAGTTCTTATCTTTGGAATATAGAATCAAGATTTTGTTCTCAGACTTGACTAAATCAGTTCTTTCCAGTTATCGAGTTCTTATCTAGCTAACTATGCCAAATGATAAAGATCAAGATAAGTGTTGTAACATGCTCCCAGCACCTACTTAGAAAGTTTTTAAAGATAAAGATAATCTGTCTCTCATTTGATATTTGCTATCTAAAAAGATGGGAAAGCAAAATCAAGTTCATGGGAAAACAACGAAATATAGTTTGAAATATTTCCAAATATTATATGAGATATGTATATGTTTGTATTACTTAAGCCTCGATCAAGCTCTTCAATTGCCAAATATCAAATTAAATTGGTTTTACGTAAATGTATTTGAAGACAAGAACAGCAACGGACACATGCTGTCTGCTGGGAGATCTCGTGTTAAATACCAAACTGAAAACGAAATTGGAATTGAAAACAAAATTGAAATGAAAATTGGACTCTTTGCTCAATTGGGCTGTCCACAATGAAAATGTGCGTGTGAAATTTTCGACATTTATGTTATAAGCATTTTTTGTTTTTGAATGTTTTCTCGATTTCCTGGTGAAAAGTTGTCTGTTGTTTGAGAGACGACAAGACGTGTCGGCCAGCTGCCACGCACTTGTCCAGTTTTGGCACTTATTCAGCTCAATTTGCTGGCAATTAAAAACTATTTAAATCAGCAGCTGCTAACGAGTTGTGTGCCATTAAACGTCTCCCAGTTTATTCGTTTATCCAATGCCAAGCTTCCTGCCCACACGTAAAGCCATCTCTATCTATCTCTATATCTCTCTCCTCAGTTTCTGTCTCATTCTCTTGCCAGCCACCCGCCATGGATTAAACAAGGAAACGATTTATAACAATAAACATTGCTACTATGTGGTAAACATACATTCACAGTGTACACTCAATAAATTGAACAAAGTCAACAGCTGGTTGAACCGGGCAATGCCGGGTAAAATTACGTTTGCCATGTAGTAGCGTATTGAATAAATTAATAAATTAAAGCTAAATGATCGAAATATGGTAATCAGGAAACGTAGAGATGTAGATTGCCAAAGGGAAATTGGGAGCGAAAGACAAATCGAGAGAGAGACAAAGAGAGATAGAATGTGGGTGCATCAGACAGAGAGAGAGAAAGAGTGGCAGATATATAGAGAGAACGAGAGAGAGAGAGCGATAGAGAGGAAAAGAATGTGAGGCAGAAGAGACATCAAGAAGAACAATAATCCATAAAAGAGAGAGAAAACGGAAGGTAAAGAGAGACCAACAAAAAGAGAGAGACAAAGCTAGTATGAGAGAGAGGGAAAAAGAGAAAGAGAGTGAAAGTGAAGTAGATTCTCAAAGATTATTAATAAATTTAAAAGGGTTTGGTTTGGTAATATATTGCGAAAGCAACTTGCAGACATATCGACTAAAGAGTTCCCAAAGAATCTCTTGCTTTCTATCTACTGATAGTCTCTCTTTATTCATTTTCACTTTATATACTCAGCAGGCCTCTGATATGACGTGATATATCAAAATTTATGATCAGTTTTGAACATAGTCAATCTGAATGCCCATCAATATGAGTGTTCAGTGTAGCATTGCCCAACAGTTGCTTAGGTAATTGGATCAAGTTGCGCATCATGAGAACCTCCCTCTACTCGCTCACTCAGTCTACAAACACAAAGTTTTTAATTAGTAATTAAGTTAATTTCAACTCCCTGCTGGCAATGTGAAGTACTCGAGAGGCGAATACACTGCGACTAATTATGCATGAAAACTATGTCTGCGGTGCCTTGTGAAATTGTAATTCCGAACTGTAATTACAAATCAACAATCCAACGGCTAAGTGCAAAATGTAATTTAATTGATTAAACGCTCATTAAAAAAAAAGAGATTAAAACAAAAACCAGAAAGCAAAACCTAACTTGGACATGGCGAACTTTATGATACTCTTGCAGAGCCACATTTGATAAATATAAGTATTCTCATTAATTAGCTCGATCACCTGCTACAAGCTAGTATCATAAAATTAGTTAAAATAGCATAAATTGTAATCAATATAATTGCTTGGAGACTGGAGCTATTGAGAGCGTGAATTTATCTGCAGGCTGACACGCTGGCATGCTGGCAGTCGAGCCTGGCCATACCGGTTTGACTTTACAAAATAGACTCTCCTAATAAAGTAACTTCAACAAGCTGGAAACACGCTGAGCTGAGCTGAGCTTGGCGTTCGATTATCGATTAGCGATTATGATTATCGATTGTTGAACGATAATAGATGGCTTTTGGTTTTCGATTGTTGATATCCAATTGCCGACAATGAATTAATGCTGGTAGAATGTAAATTATTGACTGTCGAATATCGATTGTTGACTATCGATTAGGCATGGTTAATTGGCGATTATCGATGGTCTATAGTTATCGATTATGGATCGTCGATGGATAGTCAGTCCAGAATTCTTGACTATCGACTGTCGATTCCTGATTATCGATTGTCGATATACAATTGTCAACTGCAGATTCCCGATTGTCGAGCCCTGCGTGAACTAGCGCTGAACTACATGACAGATTGTTTGGCTAATAGACGTCGTGCGCCGTTGCGAGCCACAATTTTGTTGTTTGTACAACTGCAAAAGCTAACGTGAAACAACATTATAAACTGTGTTAAATGAAGTTCTGCCCCGCTTAAGAGCCCAATCGACGCGTCGATCGCGCTGTCTATGTCTGTGTCTATGTCGACCTTGCCACGGTTCTGCTCTGCTTGCCTCTTTTGACAACAGACACCGAAATCTAAAAATTCGTAATGCGAATTGCGAACAAGCCTTGTTAATACGAAAAAATTTAGATACATATACATATATACGTATAAAGTATATTATTTACCAGTAGTAAATGAACGTATTTGGCAACGATTAATCGCAGTCGCAAATCAAAAATCAAGTAATGCGAAATCAACTAAAAAACGACTATGCAAATAGCATGCAAAAATGTTGGTAACAGACCGTAGTCAATATGGTCAGTGCCTCATGGTGAGCGCTACAATCGAAGCATATTCTATATAGAGGTTTATAGATCATATGTGTATATCAAGCTGTTATATAAGCTCAAGTTTGAAATGATTTTTTTTTTGGCTGAAGACTGATTAAATTTGAAATGGAAAATTGCTGTCAAACTAATGTTAACTATCATTGTATATAGAAAATATAATTCCTATTGCTCGCATTGATCTAAGCTAAGAAAGATATAATGCTTAAAGAAACAAGACAGCTCTCTCGCTATATGTATATTTATACAGGGTATCTGCAGGTTTGGAATGCTAGGTATGCGCTTTAAATTGACTTTTCTTAAGATCGATTACGTATACGCCCTAGCGCCAAGGCTGCCAATGAGTTGGTCCAAGAGCTAAGCGCACTTTGATTTGCTTATGATTTTTGGCCAACTGTTGCCAACTGTTGTCCAAGAAAAGTACGCAAACTGCAAATTGGCCCACAAAACAAACAAAGTGGCGAAGTGACCCAACGACTGCCCTCCAGATGGCATTGGAATCAAAATCAAAATCAAAATCAAAATCGCAATCAATCACATCTCAATTCAGCATTTCACTTTGTCTGGCAGTTAACGTAAACTATGCGACTGCCAGTTACCCTAACTTAAATGTGGGCAAGATACATCAGCAATAGACAAAGCCGAAGGCTTTTTTTGAACTTTCAAATTAAATAGACATTAACATCTCTCTCTTTCTCTTTCGCTCTCCCTCGTGTGCATCTTTACATGTCCTCTCCAACTTTAATCGCACAAATGGCTTTATAATAAAAGTTCATTTATTTCATTTTCTTTGTGGCAAAAGCCACAAAATTATAATTGAAGTCACTCAAAAGGTGGCTGCTATGCACAATATGGTTTGTGTCTTGGCTAACAAGCAAAGCACAGGAGCTTAGGCAAAAGCTTAAGATAACGAAAAAAAAAACAAATCACTTAAAAAAAAGTTATTTTGCTACAGCTATTTCCCCTCGAATTTATATATCGATAAACGCATTTTCGATTAAGTATCGAAAGCTTTTAGAACCACCAAGCCGCTGGCTGTGGCTCATAGTCCTTAACATCGATGTACGAGGGATTCGGGCTGTTCTCCTCCGGTCCGCTGGACAGATATGTGACCGATCGTGGCTCCACATCTTGTATTTTTCGCTCGGCTCGCCTGGCCAGCAGCTTGCTATTGAGTCGCCATCTCATGCGCTTGCTATTCGTGCGCTGTGGCAGGGATGAGCCGGAGGCGTGGGGCCGATTGCCGAGGCGCTGCAATTCAGCTTCATTGATCGCCTGCAGAGCGGGCGCCCACAGGCGTTCGATATCTCGCTTAAGCTGATCTGAAGCCGATGAGGAGCTGTTGCTGCTGTTGGTGGTGCAGTTGGCGCGACTCGTCTGACTGCTAACTAGAACAAGAGCCACACAAATAATCCACTCGAGTTGCATGTTGAATTCATTTGCTTGCCTCTCGACGCGCTCGTCTTGCTTTTATATGCCAAGCTCTTAACGGAGGAGGAGGAGAGAGAGCAAAGAGAGACGGGAAGAGGGAAAGAGATAAACAAACAGATAAATAAATATTTTGTATTGCAATAGTTGGCCTAGTGGGCCAATGTCTTGACATCATTCGATTCTTATTTGAGCTGCAATAGGGTGGGGGCAACCCTCTCACTCTCGCTTCCTCTCTCTTCCTCTTTCTAGAAATAAGTGCAGCTCGTTTAGCTACTTCATTTACTTATTGTCATTTTATTGTGTTCCACATTTCTGCTGCTTACGTGACTCGCATGCTGCTCTTACGTAACGTAACGAGCGTGTGCCAGATGCGTTTCCAAGCATTACGTCATTTACAAATTCAAAACCGAAAGCTGAGAACTTAGAAAGAGGTGTGCATTTGGAATAACTCGCAAATAAACGATATATTTGAATAATTATTTCATATAACTTGATAGATTAGCTAAGGTTCCAGATAACCTTCGAAGAAGACGCGTAAGACTTTGACGTAAAATTGTTCAAATTGTAATTATCATGAAAAATATTTACAGTGCAGGAAAGCGGTTGTCTCCTAGATGTGGCAACGCCAGTCAAGCTCATTTCGAAGACCGCCAATCTGGTAACTTTTTGGTTACGTGAAGCATTCCTGACCAATCGCTTTTCGTTATGACCGCAAGTCCGGCAACTCTGGCGCAAAATATGGGCAAAACCAAAACAACGTTGAACATCTTTTCGAATTACTTAGTTAAAATTTTGTTAAAAAATATAATTGAGAAATAATTCATTCAAGAACTCTCTCAAAACTTGAATTTAATTATTAACACAGAATAAACCTTCAAAATAAATATAAATAATGTAAGATATTACATGAAACAAAGGCGTTTCAGTGCACTTGCTCCACTGTGCGCTGTGTCTACAAATAATGGGAAATTAAATTTGATTTGCCGGCAGCTGCTGACGCTGCTCGTTGTGGTCAGTGAGTTGACGTGAAACGCCTGTATGAAGTCCTTTGAAGATAGCTAAGCGGGTCATAATATTATGGATGAAATGATGACTATAAAATATTCTGTGGTCTGTACTGACAACTGACTGAATTTAGCTATGTCAATCTATCTAGTCAATCTGTACGTCTATGCGTCAAGTTGTCTGTCCGTCCGACCGCCTGAAAGTGCGTCCGTTATAATATATTTTTCCAACCCTTTGTGCATCTCTACACACTAAAGCGTACGTATTTTAAGCTGGTTATCAACTAGAAAGTTCTTGTATAGCTACTCGTCATGGTGTTCAGGGTATCTGCTAGTCGGGCACCCTGTTAGTTGCTGTTGTTAGTGGCACGTGCTGCACAAAATAACGGTACATTTTGCTCAATTACTCAACTGTGCAAAAGCGCTCACATAATGCGCTCAATTTGCGCTCAACTTCCATGCTCCACTGCTCCGACAGTGCGCACAATCGCAAGTTGGCCAAGAGTGAAGTCGAACATCGAGTGAGTTATTCGAAGTGAGCGAGTCGAGTGCGTAAATAGGGGGAAATTGTTGGTTTGTCCGCTTGTTTATGAATTGCTAATTTGCCGGCACTTTGACCCGACTGCGAATGGAGCCAAAACTTTGCCTTTCCCGGCCAAATGTACGCAACTCGCACCCAATGGGCCAATAATGCGCTGCACGTGTTGATTTCGTTTCGACGGGGACAAATTTCGCCAAATGATGCGACAAATGGGCTTAGCTGTTGTAGTGAATTGCAGTGAAGTGGCAACGCCTTTACCTATTTTGCTGATGCTGCCAACTTGTTCTCCAAATATGTTCACACTGCCTTAACGGGGCTGACCACTTGTCAAATTCAGTAATACTCCAATTTATACTCATAGTAGTTGACTTGATTTTCACTGATGGCGCTACCCACTTGTCAAAGGCTTCACAAGCAAGAGGAGATTATAAATAAATGCAGGCTGCTGCACAGGGCTGTCCATTTGTTTTTCTCTGCCAGAGCTGACCATTTGTCAACAGACAGAATAGTACAGACTAGACATTAAGTTTAAATATAGAAAAACTTAGTTGCATACAATATTGCTGCAAGCCTGTGTAAAAATATTTACTTAAGCGTTTTTACTTATTTTTTAATTTTTTCAATTTTTTTATTTAAAAATATATAATTAAAAGTCGTTTGTTTATATTGTATCAAAAAAAAAAAATAGTCGAGAGAGTGAGAGAATTGGAAGAGTGGATATTGCGATATATCTTAGCATTCACACACGTTTCATAGTTTAGTATATCTGGGATCCTAAGATCTTTGTATAGTCCAAGTGTGGAATTATCATATATAAGATATATCATATATATGATATCTGAAATATGACATATTTTTGATATACTATAAATGGTATATCTTATATATGATATATGATGCATGGTATATATCATATATCATATATCATATATCATATATCATATATCATATATCATATATCATATATCATATATCATATATCATATATCATATATCATATATCATATATCATATATCATATATCATATATCATATACCATATATCATATATCATATATCATATATCATATATCATATATCATATATCATATATCATATATCATATATCATATATCATATATCATATATCATATATCATATATCATATATCATATATCATATATCATATATCATATATCATATATCATATACCATATATCATATATCATATATCATATATCATATATCATATATCATATATCATATATCATATATCATATATCATATATCATATATCATATATCATATATCATATATCATATATCATATATCATATATCATATATCATATATCATATATCATATATCATATATCATATATCATATATCATATATCATATATCATATATCATATATCATATACCATATATCATATATCATATATCATATATCATATATCATATATCATATATCATATATCATATATCATATATCATATATCATATATCATATATCATATATCATATATCATATATCATATATCATATATCATATATCATATACCATATATCATATATCATATATCATATATCATATATCATATATCATATATCATATATCATATATCATATATCATATATCATATATCATATATCATATATCATATATCATATATCATATATCATATATCATATATCATATTTTATATCATATATGCCATATATCATATTCGGCTTATGTTTCTAGATTTTGCTCGCTTTTGCTTTACATTTTCTTTTATTTCTTCATTCATTTTGGTGACTTTTCGTGTTTTTCTTTTTTGTTATTTTTCGCAAAGAGAGGGGAACTTAAATAATATTTCAATATTTTATTTTAATTATTGTATGTGTAAAAAGCTAATTGCGTTTTAAGAACAGAACAAAAAAGTTGGGCAGGGCGCGGGAACCTATGCAAAATATTTGTAGTAAAAGAAAAACATTTTGCAAATAGGGGAAACATTGTAAAAATTATCGCTGGGTCTGGATGGTGCGAACCAACCAATTAGGATTAAAGCAGCAAATGAAAGGGAAAGCTAAAGAAAGCGGAAGAGAGAGAGAGAGAGAGAGTGGGGAGGGGCTTGGCAGGCGCAAATGGCGGGGCAAGAGGTTGGAATATATAGGGAATTAGGGAACAGGATTTGGGGCAACTGCCACATCCGTTGCAAACTTTCATTTCCGCCTTTTGGCAGTGGCAGTGGGGCGTGCTACTGCTGCTGCTGCTGTTTGTGTTGTGTCATTTGAGGGGCTTTTACAGTATGGTGCCTGGCTTTCGCAGGGGCAAGCGACGACGCTGGCCAAGGAGTCCCAAGCCACGCGCCTGCTGCTTGGTGGTTGCCTCCGCAGCCTCTGTGGTTTCCTGCTCCTTGGCCGCATCGCCGGCTGCTTCATCTGAGCTGGATGCTGCGGACGCCGCTTGCTCATCCTTACCGGCCTGCTCCCCGGACGCATCGGCGCCGTCGCCGCTCTCAGCGGGCGTCTCTGTAAAATAAAGAAGTTAAAGTAATTGAGCGGAAGCTGAGAGCTGTCTGTGTCTTACCTGTGGTTGAGGTAGCCGCTGCGCCTAAATGCAGACGGCGCTTGGCTAGCAGCGGATTGATTTTGCGCGGTGCTGTTGCAACTGGAGCTGTGCCGGCAGCTGCTCCAGGAGCAGCAGCGGCTGCCTTTTGCTTGGCCGCGTCAGTCTTATGCAGCGCATTGAGGCGCGGTCGGTTCTTGAGGCGATTGAAGCTGGATACGGGTCCAGCATGATTGGCTGCTTGATCGCCCTCGTCAGTCTTCTCGGCGGCTGTGTCGCTGCCACCCTCCGCTGTGCCCTCGGTGCCCTTCACGTCGTTGTGATGGCTGCTGCTATCGGCTGCCGAGTCCTCGGCCGTCTCCTTTGGCGCCTCAGTGCTTACACCGGCACGTCCCAGCTTGCCACGTGGCAGCAAGCGGTTGCCGCCAGCGCGATGTAAATTAAAGCGGGACGGACGCACGGGCTCGGCGGCAGGCGCTGCTGCCGCTGCCTTGCCCTCATCCGTGGCCTCCTCAGCGCCAGCTCCATCGGCAGCAGGCGCCTTCGTTGTGGTCGTGCGACTGCGTCCGCGCAGATTCAAGCCGGGACGATTGCGCAGTGTGCTGCGTGCTGTTGTGCTGCTGGGCGCGGCATCCGCTGAACTGGCATCGCTGCCTCCCTCCTCAGCGTCGGCCGACTTCTCGGTGGTGGTGGTGGTGCTGGCTCCGCGCAGATTGAAGCGGTTGCGTGCTGCAGGATCAAAGTGAGATGTGAGTCAACTTTATACTAGAATTCAATGATCAGTGATCGGAAGCTGGAATTGACTCTGTCAAGTCGTGAGCTTGTGAACCATAAAGTGAACCATAAAAGTTCACAACTTAAACTTTGCTACCAGCGTAAACTCTAACTCCACTTACGTCTGCCACGTGCAAAGCCGGAACTAACGGGTTTCACCTCCTTCGCGGCCACAATTTCCTCCTCGACAGCAGGTTCGGCTGCGGGCTCGGGGCTGGCGGTGGTGCGGGCACCTGGACGGGAGCGTCCGCCAATTGAGGGACGTGAGAAGCGATCTGCGGAAAAACATTTATTAATGAAAACTTAAAAATTGCTTTGCGTTACGAATGAACCACAATCATGAACAATCATGATGAACCATTTCGTGTTCTGTATGAACTAGTTTTGGTTCTTCTGAAGCTAGAGTTTTCTTTGGCAATTTGTATGCTACTTACTTCTGCCAGTTTTGGTGGGTTCCGTGGGCGTTGATTCGGTGGTTGTGGTGGTGGTGCTGGCGCCTTGACTGTCGCGCAGCTTGAACCGATTGCGTCCAGCCAAACCACTGAGACCTGCGCGTCTGCCGCCAAAGAGCGACGGAGCTGCTGTCGTTGTTGTTGTCGTTGTGGTGGTGGGTGCCTCGGTGGTGGTTGTGGTGGTTGTCGTTGTTGTTGTCGTGGTGGTCGTTGTCGAGGATAGTTCATCCTGCAGCGTGGTCAAGTCCGCATCATCGCTATCTGTGCTGGCGGTATCGGGACTCAAAGTGGTTTCATCATTTGTGTCCGCTGCGGTGGTTTCATCGTTATTGAGATTCTCGTTGGTGAGTATGGCATAGAGATCAAGTGCGGCCTTCTCCATGGATGGTGTCGTCTGTTCAGCCTCATCGTCCAGCTTGGCCGTTATATCGCGCTCTTCCTCCTGCTTGGCGGCTGCGGCGGCGGCTGCTGCTGCAGCAGCTGCTGCCTGCTCCTGCTCGACGGCTATCACGGGCTTCAGCTCTTTGTCGCCGTTGCGTGAACCCTTCAACTGTTTTTCGTCAGTGTTGAAAGTCTCGCTGTCGACCAGCTCCAGGCTGGGACGCTTCACACTAATCTTCTTACGCTCTGCGGCCGTTTCCAGCGAATCCAGCGCCGGAGTTGGCTGCACGTCGATATTCTTGCCCCGGCTGGGGAAGCGCGTGTTCAACGGCAAGCGCTCCGCTTCAATATCCTCGCTGTTGTCGGGGCTGACGGCATTCGAGGCCCTGCCCTTGGCCTTGCCGGTCTGCAGGCTGTTCTCGCTGGGTGTGGCCGGAGTGCTGCGATCGATGTTGGAATAGCGTGTCTTGCCGCGCGTCTCGGGCGTCAGATCAGCGGGTGCCTCGACGGCAGCGGGTGCATCGATAGCCGCTTTGGGCTTACTGTCGGCGTCCTCGTCTTCCTCATAGTAGTAGACATACTCGTACTCGTAGTCCTGGCCGTTGGGTCCCTTCTTGATCTCGATGCGCGACTTCTTGTTGTTCTCGCTGCCAGCGCCATCCAGTGCAAAGTTCTGGTTGACAAAGTCGTCGTGCGGATCGACCACCATGTCATCATCCAGATTGTCGATCTTCTTGGCTGCCGTAGGCTGTGTGGTTAGCTGCAGTGTGGGCTGCTCTGTGACGCCAGCGCCGGTGCTCTTCAGCTCCAGCTCGGCGAGCGCTGCTTGCTCAACTTCGCGCTTCACTTCGGCCAGCTCTTCCTCCTCGATGGCACGCTTCGCCTCGATGCTCTTCATTACGTCCTCGTTGATCAGCGCACTGAGCACTGGATTCAGCTCGGGCCGCTCCTTGGTAGCCAGCAAATTCATGGAGTAGTCTGTGTCTGCGGCCCGAATGCTGATCCTGTGCGCCGTGTGGAAGCCCTCGTCGCTCAACACATTAGCCCCCGGCACCTTGTGCGATGTCTCAAATTCGCTTGTTGCCGGCGCATTCGCGTCAATATTCTCTGATGCTCCCACAGCCAGCTCCTCGCTGGCCACCAGTAGCGCCAGGCAGCCCATTAGACAACTGCAAAGTAAAGAGAGTGGAACATTTAGATAAGACTAAGCAGTACAGACTAAAGATCCTAGACGAAAAAGTAATTATGAACTCATAGCGACTTAGGCGTTAATTAAAGACTCATTTCTTGTTATGTAACTAATTGGATAAACCTGCGCTAATCCAAGCGAACGGCGGAGTTTTAATTGGCCAGCCCTTGATCTAGTTTCCCGTTAAGTTGCCCACACGACTTCCCTTCATTAAGTCTACAGGCATAATCAAAATTGATCATAATTGACTCATTTGAGCAAGCAACACCCAAAATTAATAAAGAAGCAGAAAACGAAGCAAACAAAGAAAAGATTGGTGTGGCTTACAGTCGAAGTGTTGATTGATTTGGCTTAGCCCAAGATCATCGCGTGCTTTTAATGACTGATCATGTTTGGGGCCATAGACGAAGAGTCTTTGTGCTGCATCATTTGATGTTGCTTGAGTCTCGAAATACCTTTCACAATTTCATTAGCCATGCTGTCTGGCATCCACAACGTTTACCAGATGCGATCGCGATCGTCTCCACCCCTCTCTCTCTCTCTCCGTCTCTATCTTTATCTGGGGTGTTGCGCATGCAATTGCCTTGTCTAACGGATGGATCTTGGTTCGTTGTTCGTGCAATTGCAGCAATAGTTCATTGGGCTTTGCGAATCCGCATTGCAATGCATTCAACATACAAAATAGATAGGTAAACAGTTGGTAAATGCTAATAAAGAGAAGAGTGAGAGGCGAAAGCAAGAGAGAGAGAGAGAGAGAGAGAGAGAGAGAGCAGGAGAATGCTCAAGGCAAACCACCTAAAGTAAATTGGCCGGAGGGCAAATCCGACAGGAATCAGTTAAATGTGAGTGTGTTCAAATGCGAACTGGAACCGGTTCCGTGCCATAGGTGTTAACCCATTTCGATTTCGATTTCAATTTCAATTTCGATTTCGTTCGTAGAAACCAGACGCCAAAGCCGGCAAAAAGCTCGACACGACTCTGTGCGATATTTAAAGAGCAGACGACGGGTCGGGTCGATATATATAAGTATAAGTATGTGTGTCTGTGTGTGTGTGTGTATGACAGATATATAGCTCTACTCTCTGCACGCTCTTGACGATAACTTTTAACATTTTGAATTATGTGCAGTTGGCATCGCGTTGTTTGAAGCCATTCGCTTAACATTTTTTTTTAGTTTTTTATGTTTCACTTGAACAAGTTTCGACAATAACAGCAACAGCAGCAGCAGCAGCAACAGCAGCAGCAGCAGCAACAGCTCGTTGTAAAGGTAGACAACTTCAACTTATTTTAATTGCAACAGCAACAACAACAGCCAAAGGCAGCCCAAATAGCCCAGGCAACAACAACAGCAATGCAGCTTAAGAAAAGTTATAATTATGTCTACACACATCACACTGCAAATTGTTTGGAAGACAACGAGAAAGGATGGTACAGAGGGGACTCTGAAGTGGAGGCAGGGATTGAAAGCAAAAATGTTGCCTTTTCTTGATTGTCTTTTGCTTACTTAGGGCAGTTGTCCGACTTCTTGGCCATGTTATGCATGAGGTGACAAAGCGCACAGCCCACAGCGCACCTCTCAACAGCAGCGCACAAATGTGCAATAATTTGGCTAAGGCACAGTGGTGCGAAATAAGCCAGAAGCTCTATATCTATATAAGCATATCTATCTGACTGCTTGATTGTGTCTTATGATATTTACCAGCATTTAAAAGTTATCGATAACTTGTATCTATCGTTGCGTGCATAAAAACTTGTTACATATTTATCAATATATTGATTTTCTACTGAATTATGTCTATAACTGTATCTTGCTGTGTTTCATGTAACTGCAAAAGTATCGATAACTTTATATAATCGATTGGTTGTTGCTTGAGCGCAATATTATCTTGTCCCCAATGTCACCCTTTGACTCTTGCCTTTCCTCTCTCTTTCTTCTCTCTCTACGTTTGTTACTTGACTTTCGCATGAATGCAAGGCTGGCCACGCCCCTTTATGAATTAACTAGCATTCAATAATTGAACTGCCTTTCACTTCCGCTTCAACATTCTATTTTATAGAAATATTTTGAATTTGTTTCCCTCGTTCAAGGAATCGAGAAATTTCATGACATTTTCTATTGGCCTTGCCCCACTGTCTTTGACAATGTCAGAGAGCACTTAACAAAGTGTTGTGAATGTGAATGACTGATTAACTGCCTATGAGTATATGTGTGTGTGTGTGTGTGTGTGTGTGTGTGTCAAGTAACGGGGCACTGAGCACTACTGATGTAAGTGTATTAGGAGTACCCGTCGTTGGGCCCAGGCGAATGTGCAATTGACTAACTGAATGCCTGAGTGAATGGACGAGTGAGTGTGTGAGCGAGTGTAAGTGTGAGTGTGAATGACTTAATGAATGCGCCAGCCACAGCCGAGACACAGGCCAAAGTCGTAGCCGCTTTTTCGAAGCCCGGCTCCATTGTCTTCTTCGAGCCCGTTTTGGAAAGGCCAATTGCCAATTGCCCATTGCAGCGGCTGGGAAGTGTGGGCGGGGGAGGCGGCGCTGGCTGCTCAGCTGTCTTAGCGGGTGTGGCATGCAATTTGTATTTCACATTTGGCAATTCCAAATGTGATTTTTTCTTAAGCCGCTGCGCATGCGTTTTGACGGTTTCTTTTTGGCCATTTGATGCGGCGGCTGCGTTGGCGGCGGCTGTCGATGTGCTGCACATGTGTGTGTGTTCGTGTGTGTGTCTGTGTCTTGTGTATATTTTATAGACGCCACTTGGAGGCCACTGACGTCGCGACAAGCGCTGGAAGCGCAGTGAAGCATACAACAACAGCAACAACAAACAACAAACAACGGAGCCATGAAATGTAAAATAAGTTTGGTTTGGGTTTCTTCTGCTGGTGGTGCTGCTGGCGTTGCATTATTGGCTGTGTCTGTTTAGCCAAAAGGTTTTTGACTTCTCTCCGTCTGACTAACTGACCTTTTGTCACGCCTGCGTGCGAGAGCGAGCGAGCAAGACACAGCCGCAGTCGCAGCCGCCGTCTGCCTTGGCTTGGCAATTAGCTGAGGCTTTTGGCCTGTCCACGCTGCCACGCTGCAGTCATATTAAATTGATTGACTAACTGACTGACTGACTAACTGACTGACTAACTAGCTGATTGACTAGCTGTCTTTCAGTCTGTCTCTCTGTCTGTCAGCCTGTCCATTTAGCCAACAGCAAAAACTTGTCCAGCCAAGGCCAACAATCTGCATGCTAAATCCATGAGCTGTTTTCACTGTGCAACATACACACACACGCGCAGGCTTCCACACACAAGCCGCAGCATCTTCTGAAATTTTTATGCTCTGCTTACAATGTGAGCACACATGACATGTAGACTATGGAAGGCAGGGCGCTGGCGCTCCACCATAAGCCGGATGGATTAGCTAAAGCTTCAAACATTGTTGTGCACAGTTTAACCAATGCTTATGTGTGTGTGTGTGTGTATAAACAGCCACTCTGACCACTCGGGCTGTTAAATGCAGCTCCTGCAGCCAATACCTGAGGTGCGGAATGCAGCCAGCCATAAACTTGGTCAAACGTTGCGTATACGCAATGTGCTCAAAAGATTGTGAAGGTGTGTATGAAAGAGAGTGTGTGTGTGTAGAGGCGTGTCTCGGCCATCGCTCATAGCTGTGCATTACTAAAAGCTATATACGGTAAAGTTCGTTTAATGTACAAAATGCTAAAAACGAAAATCAAAATTGAACTCAATTTTTTAGCCCAAAGTTTTGATTGCTTTCGTAACATTTTTTTCTACGCTTTATCTTCTTATCTTTTGAAAATTTCAATAAATCAAATTTTCAGTTATATTGCAGAAGGTCGTTTGCTTTTAGTCTTTGACTATTCAAAACAAAAAAAACTTATTTTATATTAAATGAATAAATAAATATATGATAATTTTAATTTGAGCATTTTGAAAGATAAACCTGTTGTTAACCTTGTCGAGGGCATGTTTATATATATATATATTTACAAGTAATTAAATTACGCAATATATGCATGCATAAAAAGATGCCAGCCCATAAGAAATGTATATTTTAAGTTTTGCTTATTTTATCTGGTCTTAGCCCTGTCCTAACTATGTGAACTGAGCATTGGGTAGAGCTAGGCGAATCAAATTTTGTACAGCCATATCTTATGGCATCAAATAGAAATGTAAATCAGAGCCGGCTGAATCGTTACACTAATCTTTGACCTAATTGAGCATTAGCTAGAGCTAGGCTTATCTGCTGGTACAGCTGGCATAATATATATTCTTGGGTCAATGCCACATGCATCATTCGCATACCATGATAGAACTATTTTTTAATTTAGTATTATATGTTTAATTATATTTAATATATTTTTAATTAATCATATCGAAACAGTTATATGGCATATAGAGCTAAATATTTGCTGGTTTTGCTTGATTCCTTGCAGCGTTTACTTTTCATATTCATTGAGCAACTTCTACCTCGGCTTTTCACTCCCACAAATCAGTGAAACTCTTACGATCAAATTAATTATGATTTCATTTCCATTATCATAACAGATAAATTCTGTTTTGCTCATTTTGCAGTTTAATTATTTATAATATTAATATTAAGCATCTGTGTGTGTGTGCTCTATGAAATGACAATTGGCTAAATCCTTTTTAATTAATAGTAAATGATAATCGCTTTCATCCATTGACCCATGACCCATGAACCTTTGATGTATTCAACTTTATTTATGACTTTTTAAATGCAATATTTTATGAGCAGGTTTTTTCATACTCTAAGCAAGATTTTTTTTACGAAATTGTCATAAAACTGCAAGCTTTGAAGACTCTCCAGTCGGATAATGCCTATGTCTTATCATGTATTCTCTTGAGCATGGTTAATTGTGCTGTTTGCTTGAAAAGATCTTCAATAAGAATGAATTTACAACTTTCTTCCATATTATTATATATATAGCTCATAATAATAGATCTGTTAAGATGAATGAAAACATTAATAAGATATACTTAAATTTTTTTAGTAGTCACTACTACTTTTATAAAGGACCAAAATTTTGTTAATTTGTTCTTTCTCAAGCCTAATTAATTTATAAAAAAAAATATGTTAGACATAATATGTCTAACCAATTTTTAACAATGCTGCAAATTTCAAATTTATGAAAATGAAATAAAAAGTTAAATTAAAAAAAAAATAAAAATAATAAAGAAAAAAAACAAAGCGCCGCAGCTGCAGCATGGCAAGTGTATTAAAAAGTCGGCCAGCCGTTCTTTTATATATCTATATACACTATTAATTATTCTTCTTCTTCTTTCACTCTTCATACTCACATTTTGAGCAGCATTTTGGCTTCTGTTGTTGTTGCTGTTGCTGTAGTTGTTGTAGTTGTTGTCGTTGTTGCGTTGGCACCTGCTGCAGCTTTTTTTTATTAATTGTTGTTGTTTGTGTTGTTAATTATTTAATTTGCACTGCTGAAAGTCAAATGTTCAACTATAAAAAAATGAAAAATAAACGAAAAAAAAAACAATTAAGAAAAATTAAATTAAATTTTGTTTTATTATTTGCTTCCTCGAACTTAAATGCAACATTGGCCATCAATAGATGTTGTTGTTGTTGTTTATTTGTTTATTTGTTTACTCGATGTGGTTGTTGTTGTTGTTGTTACTATTCACATGGTTGCACTTTCACTTTTCACATTTTTTTACTATTTTTTGTTTGTTTTTTTTTTGTTTGTTATTGAACACAAAAATCAATTACAATATTTGCATGTGTGTGCGTGTGTGTGTGTGCGTGTGTGAATGTGTGTATTTCAAATTAGTTTCAATTAAAGCCAAAAGAAAAAAAATTTAAAATAAAAAGATGTAAATATTTATAAATTTAATTTGAATGCACATTTAAAAATATTTGATTTTTTATTTTTTGAATTTTTTAGTTTTGATTTTTGTTCGCGTCGCATTTGCAATGAAGACGCGGCACTTGTAGCGGCTGCCTTTATATGGCCAAACCTACACACAAACATACACACACACACACACACACACACACTCGTACACACACAGACGCACGCTCTGCATTTGTACCACGCAATCGTCTTCCTCTTGGTCTTGGTCTTGGCTTCACGTCTTTTTATTATTTAATTTAACTTTAGTTGATTTTTTTTCTTTTTGAAATATTTATTTTTACTTTTGGGCTGTTTTGCTTCTTCTTCTTCTTCTACTTCTGCGATCTTCAAAAATGTTCCAACTTCGATCTTGGCTCGCAGCTCACGGAGCAATCACTTTCGATTTCGCTGCCAGCTGAACGTGAAATGGCAAAATGATGAACGCAACAGACATCGAAAACCGTTGCCGTTGCCTTTGCCGTTGTCGTTGCCGTTGCCAGCGATCGCCGGCAGCGGCAGCGACGTCGACAGCATAAACCAGAGCAACAGAGACGGCAACAGCAGCAACAGCAGCAGCAGCGGCTCGACTGCCAGGAGTTTTGGCTTTGGTTATGGCCATGTTAACACTAAATCATTCACACCTGCTGTTGTTGTTGCTATTGCTATTGCTTTGACGACTATTGCTGCTGCTGCTGCTGCTGCTGCTGTTGTCGTGCTATACTTTCTGATATGTAGCCGTTTTCAATGGCGCTGCATCGATACTAGGAAGTTCAGTTTTAGCTGCAGCACTTGCTAATGTTGCTGTTGCTGTTGCTGGTTGAAGCTGTTGTTGTTGCTATTGCTCTCATTGTTGTTGCCATGTATCGTTGCTGTAGTAGCTAGTTGTTGTTGCTGCTGCGATTGGTTATTGTTGTTGTTGCTCTATCTGTAATTGTTGCTGCTGATCTTGCTGTTGTTGTTGTTGCTGTAAATTTTGCTGCTAGCTGTTGCTCTTGCTGCTGCTGCTGCTCTTGTTGGCTTGTGCTCTTGATGTTGCAGCTGTTGTTGCAATTGCTTGAACTGTTAATGCTGTCACTGTTGCCATTGCTGAGCTTTGTATTGTTGCTGCTGCTTCTACTAGTTGCTGTTGCTATTGCCATTTCAGTTGCTGTTGCTTAAATTGTTGTCTTGCTATTGCTTCTGCTGTTGCTGTTGCCTGCATAGTTGTTGCTGTTACTGTTAATATTGCTGTTTCTGCTTTTGCTGCTGTCGCTCTGATTGTTGTTGCTGCGGGCAAAACCCAGCGACATTCACTTGCATTTCGGGGTGCTCTCTGCAGCACGACGCTCTGCTTGACTTCACTCTTCACTCTTCACTATGCGCAAAGCTGCAGCGCACACACATACAGCGAGACTAACCTCTCCCCCTCCCCCTCTCCCTCTCTCACTCCTTCTCTAGTCTCTGCTTAGTCTGTCTTTCTTTGCTGCTATTTCATAAGCGCAAACTGGTTAACTGTTGCTGCTGTTGCTGCTGGCCTCAAGGCCGTTTGTCGTCATCATCATCATCAGCAGCAGCAGCAGCAGCAGCAACAACAGCTAGCTATCATAATGATCATTAAAGAGCAACGTCGGCTTGTTCATTGGCAGCGTTGATTAACCGCATTACGCATACGACGCGTTGGCCGCTGCTTTGCTACGCTTTAGCTGCAATTAGCAGGACAGCGCCAAAGCCAACCCAAGCCAAGTCGAGCCGAGCCCAAAAAACCCGAATACGAAATACGAAATACGAAAAACGAACTCGAATCCGGCAATCAGCGCAGATGATCGTCATGTAAATTATGCCAAAGATTTGGCTTCAACTCCGGCCGGCTTTGCCAGCTGCGTGTTGACCAAGTTGACCAAGTTGACCAACTCGCGCAATCTCAAGATAGTTGTTGTCGTCGTTGTTGTTGTTGCTGTTGTTGTTGCTGTAAATATTATTATTCAATCTTTTGGCTTATTGATTAACCGCTGTTCATTTGCCTATTTATGCAATTTTTATCATTTATGCCACATTTTTAGCTCTCTCTGCCTCCGTCTCCGTCTCTGTCTCTATCCCTGTCTCTGTTGAAAAGTGAAATGCTTCAGAGCGCACCGCTTCTTCTGCAAAATGCACTTTCGTTTGGCAAATTGTCTTTGCTGAACTGGTTCAGCGAAAAGGCTTATCAAGTGCTTTACGTGAAATGCGATCTTTTAGCTGAGAAACTTAATCTTGGGCATTTTATTGAATAATTGTATCTGGATTCGGGTTATGAGCTACGACATTTGAAAGTCCAGCCACTAGCGCCCCACTAAACTGGTTCAGCATTTAGCTTAAAGGCACTACACACATCAGTCTCTATAAGCTCATAAAATGTGAACAAACGTAGGGTATTTCGTTTGCATCGCAAGCCTGCTGGAAAGCAGTTTGAAGTGTGGTTCAGCAGTTACTAAATTGGAAAACTCACGATTCAATATTTAGTGCTCTCCATACTTAACTTTTGATGTGGTGTTTACTTCGGTTCAGTTGAGAGTTCAGTTCAAGTTCAGTTCGGCGTAGTCAAGACTTGGTTCTAGTGATGTTTTGATTCAGGTTCGGTTCAGCTAAGAGTTCCGTTTAGATAGCATTTGCACATAGATTCGGCTCGACCTAAGAATTGTACTGAGGTTCGGCTTATATTGAGGTTCGGTTTAGACTTTGGTTCGGTTCGATTCGGCGCAAAACTCTTCTTGCGATTCAGTTGATTTGAATTTTATTTCTGCTCTGCCCAAGATACAAATATGGTTCAGTAGAAGGTTCAAGTAGGCTTCTTCTCTTTACTTAAGTTCCGGTTGCTCTTTTACCTCAAATATTCTTCGGGGGCTTTTGTTCAGGGCAATAAGCACTGGAATTTGAAGCTGAAAGCGAACCGGCTCGCAGCCTATTTGAATTCCTGAATATTTTGCATGCTTGAACGTTCATAACGTAATGTAAAGCTTAAAGTTTTTGTTTAATTTTATTTCCAATTCAAATTCGCTTAAAAACTCGTTCAAACTGAAATCAGGTTTAAAAATAAGTCAAATTTTCCGCCCAGCGATCATTTTAGGTCGCTTGATCAATCGATTTGCTAATTAGCATTGAACGATAACTATTTTCAGTTGACTTTGCAATTGAATAATGAAACGAGCCAAATCGCAGCTGACAAATTCTTCAGTGTCTGCAGCAACAGCAAAAAGTGCAGCTTGGGCCAGCGAACCGGGAAGCGATCCTCTTGGCAAAATCTGTGCATACTTCATATATACTATATAAACATATAGGTAACTGCCTTTGCCCAAATATGATCATGTAATTTAGGCATTGGGTTTTACCTTTTTTATGTTTTTTCTTTTCTTTTCTTTTGGTGTTCCCCCTCTCATTATTACGGCGCAATTTTCTGTTGCTCTTTTTTTACTTGTTTTTTTTTTTGTGTGTGTGTGTTGTGGCCTTGGAGATGGCGACGCTGGCGGTGGCGATTAAGTTTCAAGTGATCGTCGCCTGCTGATTGCCCAGAATTTAGTCGAGAGACGAGAGCTGAGTCGGGCAGAGATCAAAATGAGTCAAGCCAAGTTATGCCGAGGTCACGTTGATCAAGTTACCAGCCCCGAAACGAGCCACGTTAAAAAGCCACAATGATTCCAGGATGTCGGCAGAGCGAGAGAGAGCGGGACTAGTGGGCGGGTCCACGATCGAAGGACACTCGAGACAATGCGAATAATTATAAACTTGTAAGATGCGCATCAATAAACGCATCGACTTTTTACTTTTAGTTAGCTCTGAGAAATCTTAAGATCAGATGACTAATGGGACTTTGTAGAGTTTTTGTGTAGCATGAAAATTAAAAATAATAACACATTTCTCAAGGCTTGATACGCTGCCCGAGAGCGTAGCAGCTTGCGGCTCAATGAAAGCACATTAAAGCTTTTACTAGTAAATAAGGAGAGTTTTGATTAATTATAGCTGCGTAGCGTCATGAAGTGCTTTAGCTTTGAAGCATTCAAGTGACACATAGAATTAGCAGCATTGTGAGTGGCACAGAAGCTCAAAGCTCGCATGCAATAAATGCCAAAAATCACATGAATCGTTTCTTGAGTTTAAGTTGATTTTTAAGAGCGCTCTTGACATTGTTTACGACTTATGACTTCTGCGTAAGCATAAAACTGTGCGAGAAATGGATTCTTTTTAGCTGGAAATCAGCAACATTTTGGCTTTATTTATCACCTCGAAGTGCAATGATGTGTTTGGGTTTTCCACATCTAGAAGAGTCTAAGCCCAAAGCTTGACTTTAGTTAAACGCACATGACGCGCTGAGTCAGCTTTGGCCTTTGTCTCAAGCCACGCCCCTCACCAAACGCCTTTAAGTTTGTAAATAAAAGTCAAGCGAAACTGTTGTCGTTGTGCCTTGTTGCTGCTGCTATTAGGCCAAAAGGAACTTAGTAGACACACACACACACACGCACACACATGGACGTGGACACGTAAAGCATGAAAAATAAAAATAAAGTTGCTATAAAAAGTAAAAAGTAAAAAAATAATAAAAATCAACAACTGTTATTCAACAGTTTTTTCTTCTTATTTTGAAGACAAGCTGAGAGTGTATTTGCATGTGTGTGTGTGTGTGTGTGTGATGTATAAATAAACAGGAGTGGCCAACGTGGAATGTTAATGCGCTGCAATCGTTGCTTGCTGTTCGCCAAGAGCCACTCCAAAAGAGTCGCACGTAGGCAGCAGAGCGACGCCGCCGCGGCGTATGCATCGACTGCGCAGTCAGCGTTAGCCAAACAAGCCCAGTACCAAACCAAAATCCAATCCCAAACCCAAACCCAAACCCAAAAGCAATCCAAGTTCCATTGCCTGTTCCAGCCCTGCGCTGAGCCCCAAAAAAAAACTTTGCATACGGCATAGTCAGTGGGGCAGGGATAGGAGAGAGGGGAGCGTAGGGGGTGGTAAGGGCAGCTGTTCGTTAAATGTGATAAGTGGCCAATGGCCGAGACACAGGTAACAGCGGCAACTGGACAAAAGCCAAAAGAATTAACCGGCCTGCAGACCTCCCCGCGCCCCCGCCCCCTCAAGTGCCTTGCTCCCTCTCCCTCTCCCTCTCTCACGCTCTCGCTCTCGCTCTCTATAAATCTGGTCGTCGCATGTGAAGCCAAGTAAAATTTATAACTGTCAATTATTATGCAAGAGCTGTGAGCGCGCTGCTCCACCTCCTCCTGTGCTGCTGCTCAGAAAGCAATCAGGAAATACCCGAATCTCCAGCAAAAGTCGACACAGACAGAGTGAAAGAGAAGGGGAGAGAGAGAGAGAGCGAGAGAGAGAGAGAGAGACAACGTAGACACCGGCCAAAGCTATAAACACTCTACCAACACTCAAAAAACACACGCACGCACATTTAACCAAAATTAAGTGCCCCCATCCACAGAGCAAGTCTCCCCCGCCCCGCCCATTCACTTGGCCTATACTTGAATAAGAAGCGTACCGCAATCCACTCGCAAAATCGGAACACGTAGTGCTTCAGACACTTCAGAGCCTCTACCCCCTACCCCCCGCCACACACTTCATGGTCATTCTCCATTCCCCAATCCCGTTGTCTCATTCCCCATAGCCAGTGTCCAGTGTCCAGTGTCCCGTTGTCTTGGCATATGGCTGTCTCGCCTTAAAATATTTCTTTATTGCTTTGCAACTCTTTGTGTATACCCTGTAACTTTGCTTATGTATAATAATCCAAAGGCATCTTAGACTACACGTGGTTTCGCTTGATTGATTAACTGACTGACTGACTGATTGATAGGTAAGTCACTATCTAACCGAACTCCCAACTCACTATGTTATTTATGCTCGCTGATCTAATCGAATATGACAATTTTAGTGAATGCTCTTCTATGCAATTCTCATTTATTCCAGTAAGCATTATATATGCTTAAGCTGCTATACTCTATCTGTCTGCTTCTCTCTCTGTCTCTCTCTCTCTCTCTCTCTGATATGCTCTCTAATAATAACTAAGTGTCTAGCAGCAAATTGATATTCACGTTACTTCCATAGGGTATACTAATAGCTCATCAACTTTTCCATGCAATTATATTCCCAGTCTTACCGCACTTTTTATATATAAATATATAATTAATTCTTTCTTTCTTTCTGCTGTTTTTTTGGGCTTTTATTGGTCGCCGTTTCTGATTGTTCTTGGGGAGTGCCGCAACGGACCTCACCGACCGTACCTCTTCCCCGGGAGTTCAATGAACGTGAAGAGCTTCGAGAACCTCACCTTGTGGCACGCATCGCATGCGTGTGTGGGGCGACAATTGAGAGACTCACGACAGCAACTATGGCGATCATGACGATCATGACGATCATGAGGTTGATAGATCTCATATGTAGGCTGCTATTAAATGATTCAGTTTTGCACGCCAAACTTGAAGTGGATTCTGTGTGGACTACGCCGGCTACGCTGAACTGTGACCTTCAATGGCGTTTCCACGATTTCCGGTCTAGGGGCTTTTTTCTGTTTTTGTCGCTCTCGTTGCTTTTTTCGCTTGATTATTCAGGCAGACTTCAGACTTCAGTCTTCAGACCTCAGACTTCACTGCCAAAGTTCGAGTAGTGCATAATTAAGCTGGCTGCTCATCTGGAGGTCTTTTTAATCATATACTTATTTATAGAGCAGCTCGTTAAAAGTTGAAGAAGAAGCAAAACTACATAAAGGAAGCGAACTCAACTGCATACTAAACAGATCTAAGCGAGAAGGACAAGTCTTAATGCATTCTGTATATATTGTATGTCTATAAAGAAAATACCAAAATAAAGGAAATACTTATTTAATTGTGCTGACCGGGTATGCGCGACTAGCATACACTGTTTACATATAAAGTGAGTAAGTGCTTACTGCTTAAAGGATAAATGGAGATATGGTGTGACCCAGCAAGAGTGACACTATTTCCGATGATTGTAACTCAGCATCTCTTTAAGTTATCGATAACATTGAGCTGTTTAATTATTCAATGGGACTTGCCATTTGATTAGAAATAGTCTTGAAGCTGTTAGCTCACAGAAAAGTATATATACTATTGCCATTTGAATAGCTAGCAGAAAGTCAATATAGTATATATATATACATATCTATATATCCATATATCTATCGATCTTTTCAAACAAACGCTTGGGCTGTCACACATAAATTCGTGTGACTCTATGCATCAATCAACAATCAAAAGACAGACTGCAACACGTAAGTACATCATCATTCATCATTCAACAAGTCGAGCTGGAGTTTGTGTGTTTGGGTCAAGTTACAGCTGGACCATAAATCTCTTGAAAGGCAAAATTTGTTGCTGTCTGAGCGCTGGCGGCAATGCAGTTGGCTGGCTCAATCAAGGCGTCAATCAATCAATCAATGCGCCATTGAAATCCCGCCAGCAATGTCTCAATTCCAAGTGCACAAAACAAGCAAAAATAATAAGCTCACATATTGATTATTAAATTATGATCAAGTTTTGGTCGCAATGCGAATGCGAATGCGAATGCGAATGCGACTACGAATACATGTATTCGTATTCACATATTCGGTATTTCACTATTTAATCGCGTTGTAGTTTTTGACCCACTTTAAGATACTGTTGTTGTTGTTGTTGCTGTTTCCTTTCTGCTGCTCTTTCATTACAAAATTTGTTTAATTTAAAATTGTTTAACTTGAAATTGAGTCACGGCGTCTGACTGCGCAGCCAACGTCGACAGCGACGCCGGCAGCGCAGCCTCGAAGTTACATAAAATGGCATTAAAGCGATTCAAAGATTGAGTTGTATGGACCAAAGCATAACTGCAAATGAGACAGAGGTGTGTATACACAAAGAGAGCGAGAAAGAGAGAGAAAGAGGCGCAGCGAGGCTGAGGGTGCAGAGCGGGACTGTGGCTGTGGTCTACCCCCCGCCAGGCGAAAACCTGCTGCGAGCATTTGGCATTTGCATACAACAGAGCGACTATCTGTGTGTGTGTGTGTGTGTGTGTGTGTGTGTGTGTGTGTGTAGTGATCAGGTGGAACAGCAAGCTGAGAAAGAAGAAGCAGCAACAGCAGCAGCAGACTTGACAGACAGATCTGAACCAAAGCGAATCCCCGTTGGAGCCAACTGTAAAAGGTGAACAACATTTTTACCCCCTGCCATAAAACGCAGCAGCAGATGCTGCCACCTGCCTCCACACCTGACTGGCATCTACACACCTACGCCTCACCTGCCTCGAGTTCAATTTGCTTTCTGACTTTTATTTTAAATGGCATTTAGCACTTTGACATTATTGCCGCAGTTGGCAAATGTTCAGCAGTCAAATAGCACGAGCATTGATCATTGATCACTGATCACTGATCGTGGATCATTGATCATTGTGAATAGTCCAGTTGGGCTTGAAAGCTGGTTTCCGTCTCATCGCATTCCAGTTGAAAACTTCCCCTCTATCCATCGATTGAGTCTATCAAAGTGATTTTCGTCTTCGTCGACGTGTTAGGTAATTTGGCAGTTTGCATTCGATCGACGATCTATTTTTTATGGCCTGCTCGCATTCGAATGACGCTAATACTCCGAGTCTGAGTCTGAATCTAAAGCTGAAGCTCAAGGCCAGTGCCAGACTTCAGTGCTCAAGCATCAGCAATAGCAACAGCCACAGCCACAGCCATAGCCACAGCATCAGCATCAGCCTTAGAGACCAGATTCGTATGCTAACTAACTAGTTGAACTAGATTTTTGTGGCTGTGGCCCGGTTCGAGATCGAAATGGAGACCAAGTCAACAGCTTTGCAGTTGGGCTGTTCTCTTTCTCCCCGCTCTCTTTCTCTGTCCTACTCTCACTGTTGCTCGTCGCAGAATGAATGTGATCAGTGCAAGTGGCGAAGTGATCACTGAATAGTGATCAATAAATAATGCTTATTAAAACAACACACAACAGAGCTTTTAGCTGAAATGCTGATGAGCTGGTCGTTATGTGTGACAATATGCAGATCGAGCTAGCAACAGATCCGATTTTCTATGAGAAACGAGAAATGGAGCTTCCTGCTTGAAACGAATGGCAGAACGATATGAAATATAATCGGCGGAGCAGTTTAGCTGGGTAAAAAGATCAATATACATATATTTAGTGATCAATATAGATCGGTATGAAGATAATTATGGTTTGATCCGGAGATCGATGCATAGATCAGTGGATCAATATAGATCGATGTGCGGATCAGTACAGATCGATATTGAGATCAATATAGATCAATCCAGAGATTGATATAGATCGATATGGAAATTAATGTAGATAAATTTGGAGATCAGTGGATATCAATATAGAGATCAATAAAGCAGAATATGGCCATCAGAACTGATCGATATGGAGATCATTATACCAAAATCAATAAAGATCGATATGATGATTAATAGAGATGCGGATCGATTTGGCTGGATCAATATGCAGAAAGATCAATCTCTATATCAGATCAATCAATGTATCTAATAAATATTTACTTCTGCTTGATATTCAGTGATCAGTGAACAATCATACTGAATGCCTTTAGGTAGCTTGAACCTAAGATCGAACTCTCTATCTCTTTCAGTAAAACTTCTTCCTAACTGAATGAAGATTGAGCTGCATATCTAAGTAAAGATCGAGATGAAGGAGGAAAGATGAAAGCTTAGATCAAAAGTTTCTCTAGGCAAGTTCACTTCATTCTATGTGAACAGTGACTGGGATCAGTGGCAGCTCAGCTCCGATCAGTGATCGCTGACCAGGTAACCAGTATGCAGTGTCCACGCCGATGAGTGCGCTGAGGTGTTCGTGATCTACTTGTCAACACCTACACGATTTTTGGGCATTTTTTGATTTGTTTGTCGTTTGTTTTTATTTCTTTCTTGTGGCTCACTTAACGGCCGCCCGATTCGACTTCGAGTCGCTGGTTCCGGTTTCCATTTTTGCCATTTGCCTGTTCACTGTCGCTGCCGTTGCCGTTGCCGGTTTCCAATTGCCGTTGCGGTTAAGTGATCGCTGATCGCTGATCGCTGATCGGTGATCACTGAACGGTGATCGTCTGGTTATGCATTTGGCATGCGAGCTGGCCAACGCTGCTCGCAGTGTTAACTAATTATGTGTGGAACGCACTTTGGAATTGGATTCGCATTTGAATTTTGGCCGCTGACGTAAGACAGGCTAGGGAAAGACGACGACAAAATTTATAAAAAAAACTACAAATATAAAATGATGGGCACAAATTGATGTGTTTATGGCTGGCTATGCTTGATGGGTGAAAAGTTGTTATTTTTTTCATTGTTTTTGTTTTTGTTATTGTTTTTGGCATGCGCATTGCATAGAGAGCCACAAGGAATGGAATGGAAAGTGCATGAAGCGAGCCGCTGTCCAATTGTGATGAAAGTCGTGCCGAAAGATGAGCGCGCCAGGGCAATCAAAGCCAGCAAGCAATTAGTGAAGCCAAACACACACAAACACACAACAAATACTACTCGAAATGCGGTTTGTTGCGACGTCTAGCTCAAATTTGAGCTCTTAGATCATAGTCTGGCTGTAGCTGCAGCTGAAGTGAGAGTTTTTGCGCCTATGACAGAACTTTCAGCCAGATATATCAAGTGTCGCAGTCCTGTCTATATGAAGGTAAGTCATTGTGAGTTGAATATCTCAAGTAGATCCTCAGATGGTTACTAGACTCTAAATATATCTAGACTATGAGCCCATCTCTTTAGTGAACTCACAACAAATTCTCTCACAGCTGAGACCAGTTCGTTGCCTTATGAAGTGCTTTTCTGTCGGCTTTATTCGAAAGATCTTAATCAACTGCAAAAGTTGGCTTTGACATTGAAATGAAATTCGAAATGCGACTGAGCAGCTTCCACTTCCAGTTCAATTTCCATTTCCATTTCCATTGGCAATCGACAGATATCATTCGGAGACCAAAACGAGGCGTTGCCTTGCGAAACTGTTTTCTAAAGCGAAAACGAGCAGAAGCAGACAAAGAAGAAGAAGCAGCTGAGGCCTGAGTGCAGAAGCGGGAGAGTTGGAGTTGTGGGTGCAAAGGGGCAGTGGCGCACTCCATGAAGATCATGTATTGATAGTTTGTAGTCCAGTTGTTGTTATTGTTGTTGTTGTTGCTTTGGCAATGTTTAGAAAACTTGCTGCAACAACAACAACAACAACGAAGACGACTTTCATTATTCGATCGATTGTACAATCGCTTTGGAAATTGGCAAAAGCTAAGAAATTGCCGGCAATAAATACGAACTACAGTTATATACATGCAGTTATATATATATCTGTATATATATACATATGTACGTCGTTACATACATACACACATATGCGCTGTGTTGTCCGCTGTCGAATGGCAAAGACCGTGAAAAACAGCGCCGTTTGCTGGCATTATACAAGAGCCAGCGGAGCATATTCGTTTGCACAACAAATTTGTAAGATGGTTGGATCTTAAGTGAAAACTACTTTGCATAAATCAAGATAATGTAACATTGGCAAAGCTCTTCTAAATGACCGCGAAAGAAAACGAAATGCGAACACATTTAACGACTCTATTGTCTCTCTTCAGGTTAAACAATTTCCTTTTCGTTTTAGCTGAAATAAATTACTAAGCTAATTGGCCAGTTCTGTGCTCATTATCTATCTCTAGTCTAACTAGTCGCATTTGAGCTGAATCAATAAATATTTGTAGTCTTTAAACTTAAATTAAATTTGACTTTTTCTAATCGACTTTTAGATCTTTATGCAAGCCTTAAACAAAGCTCAATGGAAATAGTTTGCGGTTATATTTCTAATTTCGTTATTAAATCGATAAATATCGATCAGAGTTTGCTGCTTGAGTTGAAGAGTACAGAAATTTAAAGATGCAGTTTGATTTGAAAATAATTGAATTTATTATATTAACTGTCTTTGTTTCTGTTCTTCTCTCTTCACCTCTCTCAGCCAGAAGAAGCAGAGTGGAAGAGGCCAGCCGATGTGCTTCAAATGTATAAATATAAATAGTATATCTACATGTTCTATAGCTATATATCTAGCCAATTACAAGGCATCGCCTCGGCTTTTACTTACAAATATTTGGCTTTTGCTTGGATTTGGCGACAGCTTCAATAGTTTCTTTTAACTTGCCAGCAAACGAAAGATCATTTATATTGTATAAATATATATGTATAAATATATATATATATATATATATATATATATATATATATATATATATATATATATATATATATATATATATATATATATATATATATATATATATATATATATATATATATATATATATATATATATATATATATATATATATATATATATATATGTAATAACAATAAGCTAATGTCAACACTTCACTCAGCGCCTTTTACACTTTTTATTGCTTCAACAAAAAAAATAAACATAAACATAATAACATAACATAAATGAAATAAAAATTTCATAAAATAAAAAAAATAATTTAAAAAATAACAAATTATTTAAAAGCGCAACAACAACAACTTAATTTAAGCAAAAGTTGTTTATTTACATTTTTTTTAATTTTTAATTAGTTTTTTTTATAAATATTTTTTGCACGCACTTTGCAGACTTTGCTGCTGCTGCTGCTGCTTCTGTCACAGCTTTGATAGCCAACTCAATTTGTCTCTCACTCTCTCCTTCTTCCACTCTATATATGTCTAGCTCTTTCACTCGTTTTTCACGCTGCGCTTTTTAAACGCGTCCAATTACCTCAACTGACTTTCCGTTAATGTTTCGAATTTCGAAAAACTGACGGCAGAAAAGCCCCAAAAAAAGTATATATAAATATATAAGGTATAACACAACAAAATACAAAGGCAAACAACAAACTTTAAACTCCATTCACACACACACACACACACACACACCGGGACACACACACACAGGTCTTAACACAACTTCTTTTTGGAGCTGAGTTTGGATTTTGCATTTAGACAGCTGCCTGCTTGTTGGGGGTGTGTGTGTGCATGAGAGTATGTGTGTGTGTGTGTGTTATGGCACACTGCACCCACACACACACACACACACACACACACACACACACACACACACACACACACACACACACAATAATATTTGGCTTTAAGTTGCTGCCGCATCTGGAGACTTGGGGCTTGGGACTTGGTTGACTGCGCGCCTTGTGGCAACTGGCAACGGGCCAACTGTTGCACACGTCTCAGTGGTTGTTGTTTTACGTGTTGTTGTTGTTGTTGCTGCTGCCAGCAAAGCTACTCGCGACCAGAATTGTTGATTTTGTAATTGTTGCTAGTTGCATTTGTTGCTGTTGCTGTTGCTGTTGCTGTTGCTTCAGTCTCTATCGCGTCTTATGCGGTTTCTGTGTAAGCATAGATACCCTGTAATTATATGTAAAATATATATAAACTGGGTATACTGCTTAGCATATGACATATGCAGATCTCTCCCTCGCCCGCTCTCGCTGACAGACTGACTAATGATCGCTAAAAGCTATCTGTCTGCTTGTCGAGGGTATCTGCCATGGGATATCCATCTTAACTGTAGTTAAGTCCAATTATCAATATCTGAAGACTCATACTAAATATTATGAGTAACAGATATTTCAACCAGCTTTTATCGACAGACGCTTTGCCCTAGTCGATTACTTGCTTATCGATAAAAATCGATTTGAAGTAACTAAAGTATCCGCAAGGTTCGCTCGCGCGCAGGGCATCAGCCAGTCGTGTCTCGCTCCCACACACAGACACTGCGCCTGCTTACCTCTATTTGATTTCATTTACCTTTGTGTATATATGTCTGCGGGCCGCAGATCAATCGATAGTTGTGTATAGACCGTATAAGCCAGGGGTGTGAGTCATGCGCTCGATCGACTCGTTCGCTGTGAACTGCCCGCGCCATTCTGAATAGTTGAGAATGCAATTCTAATTGTGAGTGAATCACAATTGCTTCAAATGTCATGCGAAGTGCCAATAAGACAGACGCTGAAACAAGTGCCCGACTAATAAATGGCCTGCTAACAATTAGATATAGATATAAATATATATATTTATCGATTTTAATTGATAATAAAGCATCTTTACTCTAACAAGTATATTGCCAACAATATATATTACCTACAATCTATAATCTCATATATCACATATATTTGCATTCCCTTCTCACATTCCTTGCGAAAGCATTTGCCATTTCCGGTTTCTATTTACCGTTTCTTTTCGCTTTCGAATAACAACGTTTGTGTCTCGGCTAAACGGGTTTTCGTTAAATGTGCTAAACGGTTCTTTGACGTTTCGTTAAAAGAGTAAATTACCCCAGCAGCTATTATCGTCAAATCTGGCTTAGCGAATGCCCCAACTTAGCCAATGCAAGCACCTAACAAAGTCTTCTTTCGACAACTCTGTTATACATAGGAAATTTTGTTAGAACAAACTTAACATCCAAAATCGTAAAGGGTACATTTTTACGCTGACTACGAACTAGTATAGACATACACTCAAAGCACTCAAATTAAGTGCTTTACATTTGGTTGGCGTCTTTACTAACTTTCGAGGCACTTTTTCTAGCATTCTTTTAGGCAGTTGTAATAAAACATGTAGTTTTGCTCGCCTTAGTCATAAGAAAATTGTAATGGCAAAAATGTAATAAAATTTGATGAATTAAAATTTTAATTAAAACATCCTTAAGATATTTTTGCAAACATATTTTCTATAATTTTCTAAGGTGGAAATTTTAATAGTTTGACTTGCAATTGTAACTGTAAATTATTTAATCAAATTTGGTTAGATGAAAAGTTACTTAATTTGTTGAAAGTTGCGTGAGATTAGAATTGAGTCAAGATGCTGGTTTCAACTTTTTGATGTAACGAAAACTTTGACAACTGTTGATCGATATGATTTGATTGATCGATATATATAAATATATATGGGTATTTGAATATGGTATAAAACAGTTCGATTCGTGTGAATTTTCATTTCGTATTTTGCTTATGACATTTATCGTCGTAGTTTTGATTGATTTTATAGCCCATCAATGGTTAATTGGCAATTGGCAAATTGCAAATTGGTTGGCAACAGCAAGCGAAAATTTTCCCGCTTGCTGAAAAGTTGGGCTTTTCCACAGCACGGTTAGTGCGGCAATTGCTGGCATTTAATTGTTATATCTGATCCGCTAGAGTGAGAGATGACATCATGCGCAGCGCTTTGAATGAAATCGATCGCATGAATGACCTAATAAATACTACAAAACGAATGTCATGAATGACCAACAAGCGAACCCCCTGCACGCTGCCCCCTACCCCATACTCCTCCTGGACCTACCCGTGATAAAACCCATTTTAATTGGCATTGCAGCAAAGTGCAGGCAAACGTCGAGTCAACTCTAAGCCTGCATCCGCCCCTCTCAAATTCCTCCCCCCGATCCGGGCTAGTTTTTTGCTCTCGCACAATTTCATCAGAATCAGACGCCGTGTCGCCAGTTACGTCCCCCAATTGCAGCGCACCCCTGCTGCATCAATGATCTTCGTCAATTGGTCTAGGTGAGGTGCGGGATGGCGTGGTCGTTTAGGGGCGTGCTAATTAATTGCGCGAAAGAGAAGAAGCAGAGGAAGCATTTAATATCCAATACAAATATTTCCAACAGCTCACTTAATCATTTTTTCAATTGCTATGTGTGTGTGTGTGTGAGTGTGTGTGTTAACACACACTGGGAACTGTTTTCACCTCCCCACACACTGATCCATTCGCTCGCCTTTAACTTTGTTTAGTCTCTGCCTGGTTTATGCTTACATTTTCATTTTGAGTTTAATTTTAATTTCTTTGCTCTTTCTCTATTACGCATTTCGGCTGCTTGTGACGCCTTCGTTTACAGTTATTGTTTATCCATGACGCACACGCACTTTTGCCCACCCACAGCTGCAGCCCCCGCTCATAGCTCACCTGGCGAGTCATTCGGCTCGTCAATTAGCTGCCGTCAGTAATCACCTTCTTGCAGCCATTCAAGTTGGTCGAATGACACGCAAAATGCAAAGTGTTCGCTTGAGGCTTGAACGACTCGCTGATACCCTGCAACTGGAGTAAGGCAGATGTTTGGCATAAGCAGTGTATTTATAGATAAGACATAAGGCTGCCTCAGCTCATATTGCAAATGGTTGCACGACTTTCGCCTACCCTGTAATTTGCGCTTTTCTTTTTACATGCACAGACTAATATGCTTTCAAGAACTTTTTCGACAACAAAATCGATAAATATCTCGCATATTTTGCTGACAGTTGTCCAACTAATATTGCCAGACGAAGATGCATGAAACTAAAGTAGAAAATTGCATAATTATCGATATATATCGATAACTTTAGCAACTAATTTTCAGCTTTTTTGACTCAGATTAAATTGCGCAGCTGCTGAAGCTGTGTCCACTAAATTATAGCATATCGATAACAAATTTTTTACCATGTCGTTATACAGCTGTACCTATCGATAACTAAGTTCTTGCGTATAGCTGGTATACGTATATGTATCTAGGTTACACCAAATATAGATATATTCCATCATGAGCCTGCTCTGATTATAATCATTTATCAATATAAATTTATCGATATAATCGTAAATGTATCGATAACAGTCTTAGAGGAATTTCTGCTTCAGCTATGCACGTACACTTAGCTAGGACCACAACCATAATGAAACTGGGCTTAAGAGACGAACTCGCAGCGAGTTCAAGTTTGAAATTCTAGTCTAGAAATCGATCTATGGAAAGCACCAATACAAATTAGATAATTTCTGTTGCTGCACGTTGACAATTTTTTTTTTGCTTGGTTTTTTTTTTTAGCATGCTTGGCCCAGTGGGCTGCCATAATTGAGCGAGGGTCTATCAGTTAGAACGCCTTTCATATGCGATGATAAGTGCTATTTGTTAGCCATTGTCGCCGGCAACATGTTTAGATAACGATCCCAATCACATTCATCCAGTCAGCTAGGCATATCTGTGCCACATATCTCACACGAAAATTGTCAAATGTTTCAGGTTTTCATATCAAGAAATCGATAAGTCGACATTTGCGTCAGTTGCTCTTGGCGGCCTGCAGACCCAGTTGGGTGTGTTTCGGCCGTGTAGGGTATTATCGTTTTTTATGATAAACAACGTTCGCCTCAGTTCAACAAAATCGAAAATAAATTTACCACCTATAATTAAATGCAATCGCCTTAAAATAGATGCAAATCCGAAAGCGCAAAAGAAAATGTAAACACAGAACTTTTTGCTTTGATTTTTTATGGACTCTGAATCAATGGAAATGGCTAATTGATATTTATTTACGATCTCTCGATTGTAATAAAATCAAATTTTGATTTTATCTTCAAATCTCAGTGCGATTCAGGCGCCCACACACACCCACAACTGTGGCGCAGCTCGAAGCTCTTTCCATTACTCATACGACACGTTGTAAAAGAAATAAGAAGTCATATAAACGCCGTTCGATAATGAAACACTTAAAGCTAAACGTTGTTGGTGTCGATAGACCATTATCCATGCCCTGGCTCTGACTCTGCGCCTGGGTCTGAGTCTAGCACTGGCACTGCCTGTGCCCCAGCTACTACCTCAACCTCCAGCCCTGTCTCTGTCTCTGCCTCTGCCTCTACGCTCTGCCCCTTTTGCCTACGCCCTGATTAACTTTCCCATGTTTTTTATACCCTGTAATCATACGATTTCCTAACTTGCTTAGCTTAGCAATTGATTTTAACTCTAGCTGTTAGACATAGTCGAACGCCTTGAGTTGCAGGCAATCCTAACTCAATCGAGCCAATTTGGTGTAGCCCAATAAAATAACTGTTCTAATTTAGAAACTAGTCAAGATAGTGGAAAGTTTAGTATGTGTCTGCTGCTATAAGTACAATGTTCATAAACTTAGCACATTGATAAAAAGTAGTCCACAAATCATGGGAATTAATTGGAATTACTATATTGAAAGTGTTTCTTGAATGAAAGTAACTTTGCTATTGTAATTTTGGATAGTTCAGAGTTTTACTACGAGAAATGTGACTAAGACGAAGTTGGATTTCCGTGAATATACTAACTAACTATGTGAACAGAGAGAGAGAGAGAGAGAGAGAGAGAGAAAAAAGAGAGAGAGAGAGATCTGCAGGTAGACTCGATATTTCTGCTCTAATTACAGAGTAACTGCACGCCTATCACAACCGCTTCTAGACATTGGTAATTGTGATTTTTATGTGCATTTGATGATGTGTGATATATGTCACGCAATCAACTGCCAACACACGCGACTACAGGGTATATTAATAAATGGAAAAGGCAACAAAAAACTGAGCGAAAAAACGACTATGCAAATGTCTTGTGGCTTTGTTTTATGGCTCCATAAACTGCAACTGCAACTGCTGAAAGAAAAAGCAGCAGCAACAGCAAAAGAAACTTGATGTTTGGGTGGCGCGTTGCTGAAGGGGGGCGTGGCAGCTGATGGAGTTCGCAGTTCGCAGTTCAAGCACAGCGCAGATGGGTATATTGCAAATTGCAAATTGCAAAATGGAAATTGCGAATTGCGAATTGCAGTTGGAGGCAGGCAAATTAATTGCAGCTAATTACAAGCAACAGCCATAAGAAAACGCTTGCAGGGTGCCAGCAGAGGGAGAGCCAGAGAGGGGAGGGCACAGCTGCCACACAGGGATTGCACAGTGGGAACGGACCACACGTGCTGTGGCACACTTTGGACTGCGCACTCAGCGACAACCCGGAAGATGATGCAGCTGAAAACTTAGCTGACAGCTAGAAGAGAGACAGAGAGAGAAGAGAGAGAGGGAGACGGAGCGAGAACTAGAGAAATGGCATTGCGTTGATTAAACCAAGTTGCAACATTTGCCACATTGCAACAATAAATGCAGTTTCATTGAAGTTAATCAGCCATCGCCCAGTCGAAGACGGCGCCGATCTTGTCGACAATTTTGCATAAGCCACAAGCAACAACAACTTGCAACAACTACAAGCAACAGCAACAACAACAAAACAAATTAGCAAATTGAATGAAGCATCGAGTGGAGTATACACTGAAAGAAAATCTATATCTATATCTATCTCTATATCTATCTCTATATCTATATCTATCTCTATATCTATCTCTATATCTATCTCTATATCTATATCTATATCTATATCTATATCTATATCTATATCTATATCTATATCTATATCTATATCTATATCTATATCTATATCTATATCTATATCTATATCTATATCTATATCTATATCTATATCTATATCTATATCTATATCTATATCTATATCTATATCTATATCTATATCTATATCTATATCTATATCTATATCTATATCTATATCTATATCTATATCTATATCTATATCTATATCTATATCTATCTCTATATCTATATCTATCTCTATATCTATCTCTATATCTATCTCTATATCTATATCTATATCTATATCTATATCTATATCTATATCTATATCTATATCTATATCTATATCTATATCTATATCTATATCTATATCTATCTCTATATCTATATCTATATCTATATCTATATCTATATCTATATCTATATCTATATCTATATCTATATCTATATCTATATCTATATCTATATCTATATCTATATCTATATCTATATCTATATCTATATCTATATCTATATCTATATCTATATCTATATCTATATCTATATCTATATCTATATCTATATCTATATCTATATCTATATCTATATCTATATCTATATCTATATCTATATCTATATCTATATCTATATCTATATCTATATCTATATCTATATCTATATCTATATCTATATCTATATCTATATCTATATCTATATCCATATCTATATCTATATCTATATCTATATCTATATCTATATCTATATCTATATCTATATCTATATCTATATCTATATCTATATCTATATCTATATCTATATCTATATCTATATCTATATCTATATCTATATCTATATCTATATCTATATCTATATCTATATCTATATCTATATCTATATCTATATCTATATCTATATCTATATCTATATCTATATCTATATCTATATCTATATCTATATCTATATCTATATCTATATCTATATCTATATCTATATCTATATCTATATCTATATCTATCTCTATATCTATATCTATCTCTATATCTATATCTATATCTATCTCTATATCTATATCTATATCTATATCTATATCTATATCTATATCTATATCTATATCTATATCTATATCTATATCTATATCTATATCTATATCTATATCTATATCTATATCTATATCTATATCTATATCTATATCTATCTCTATCTCTATATCTATCTCTATCTCTATATCTATCTCTATATCTATCTCTATCTCTATCTCTATCTCTATATCTATCTCTATATCTATATCTATCTCTATCTCTATCTCTATCTCTATCTCTATATCTATCTCTATATCTATATCTATATCTATATCTATATCTATATCTATATCTATATCTATATCTATATCTATATCTATATCTATATCTATATCTATATCTATATCTATATCTATATCTATATCTATATCTATATCTATATCTATATCTATATCTATATCTATATCTATATCTATATCTATATCTATATCTATATCTATATCTATATCTATATCTATATCTATATCTATATCTATATCTATATCTATATCTATATCTATATCTATATCTATATCTATATCTATATCTATATCTATATCTATATCTATATCTATATCTATATCTATATCTATATCTATATCTATATCTATATCTATATCTATATCTATATCTATATCTATATCTATATCTATATCTATATCTATATCTATATCTATATCTATATCTATATCTATATCTATATCTATATCTATATCTATATCTATATCTATATCTATATCTATATCTATATCTATATCTATATCTATATCTATATCTATATCTATATCTATATCTATATCTATATCTATATCTATATCTATATCTATATCTATATCTATATCTATATCTATATCTATATCTATATCTATATCTATATCTATATCTATATCTATATCTATATCTATATCTATATCTATATCTATATCTATATCTATATCTATATCTATATCTATATCTATATCTATATCTATATCTATATCTATATCTATATCTATATCTATATCTATATCTATATCTATATCTATATCTATATCTATATCTATATCTATATCTATATCTATATCTATAT
>JAWNOT010000035.1:0-97386 GCA_035045825.1 Drosophila eohydei | reverse complement strand
ATATATATATATAATATAAAATATATATAAAATATAAAATTATAAAATAATATATATTATTATATTATTTATTATTATTATTTTTTATTTTTTTTCGTTACGTTATACGATTACACGTCCCATCGTCGTACTATACGTCTACTATAGATACGAAAACGCACTACATCGTGCAGCATAACGCCCCACTCTCGCACGACTCATCGTCCGACCATACACTCCATCCTATTTATTGTATCTCATCTAGTTCTTCGATTAAATCGTAGTCTCCAACTTACGCAGGATCTATTTTTCGTGCCGAAACTAGTCTCCGCACAATACACCTTTCCTTTACTCGGATACATTATTATATTCATCAACTCAAAATATATCTCTAGTATATATATGATTATACATATGACGCGTTCCACACCCTCATGATTTTAATTTATTATATTATATTATTTATTATATAATATATATTTAGTATACAATTCTTACCACCTACCCACAACAGAGCCCCCACCGACACACTAATAAAAAAAAAAAAAAAAAAAAAAAAAAATTTATTATATAAAAAAAAAAAAAAAAAAAAAAAAAAAAATATCGTTCGCGATTACGTACGATACGTTACGATGATACAGATTATACTGTATATATTAATTATTATATTATATACATATAGCACGTAGAATACGAACGTTACGACTACGTTACAGATTACGACGATACGTACGACGTACGATACGTACGTAGACGTGATCTACTAGTAAAAAAAAAGACAATAATAGATACGCGGTACGCGTAATATATAGTACAAGATACTACTGAACAGACCGACAAAGACCTTACACAGAACGTACGATACTACAGATACGATACTAGATACGAACCGACTACGTAAACGACGTACATAGATAATATACGTTACGACGATACGAACGTACGAACTACTACGTACGTACGATAACGACACGTACTACGATACACATATACTACGATACTTACGTCGTACGTACGATACTTACGCACAGATATACGATAGAGATTACGTACGAACTACGACATATACCACGTTACGTTAGATACGAACTTAAGATCGTACGTACATATACGACGATTACGATACTTACGTATAAGTACAGATATACAATATACTAAGATATACTATACTACTACGAAACGTATACGTTACGATACATACGTTACGTATACGTTACGAATACGTTACGACTATACGTACGTTACGAACAAACACTCGCCAACTGAACGACACGTCGTAGCATAAAATAATACGTACATACGTAACTATACGATATACGATGTACGTACAGTTATACAGATATACAGATAGATATACAGATATACAGACGTAGATATACAGATATACAGATATACAGGTATACAGATATACAGATATACAGATATACAGATATACAGTATACATATACAGATATACAGATATACAGATATAGAAATATACAGACGAAGATATACAGATATACAGATATACAGATGTACAGATATACAGTTATACAGATATACAGATATACAGATATACAGATATACAGACGAAGATATACAGATATACAGATATACAGATATACAGAAATACAGATATACAGATATACAGATATACAGATATACAGAATACAGATATACAGATATACAGATATACAGATACACAGATATACAGATATACAGATTACAGATTAAGATATACAGTATACAGATATACAGACGTAGATATACAGATATACAGTACACAGATATACAGATATACAGATGTACAGATATACAGATATACAGTATACAGATATACAGATATACGATATATAACAGATATACAGATATACAGATATACGAACACAGATATACAGATATACAGAATACAGAATACAGTAACAGATATACAAATACGTATACAGATACGATATACAGATATACGATACAGATATACGATACGAATACGATACGAATACGAACAGATATACGAATACAGTATAAATATACATAACAGTATACGAAACAATATACAAACAAATACAAAACAGATATACGATACAGATATACGATATACGTAACAATACAATACAATATAATTATACAGTATACGTATACAGATACGAATACGATATACAGAAACAATATACGAATAAATATACAGATATACAATATACGATAAATATACAGATATAGATATCGATATACAGTATACAGATATACAGATATACAGTATACGTATACAGATATACAGATATACAATATACATATACAGATATACGATACGATATACAGATATACAGATATACGTATACAGATATACAGATATACAGATATACAAATACAGATACAAATACGAAACAATATACAGAATACAGATATACAGATATACAATACGATATACAGATATACAGATAACAGAATACAGATAACAGAATACAGATATAGACGAATAATAAATAAAGATAGATATAAGATATACAGATAACAGATATACGTAACAGAAACAGAATACACAGATATACAGAAAAGATAAATAAATAACAGATATACAGATAACAGATAACGATATACAAATAATATAGAAATATAAAATATAATATATAGATTGAATATAATTACATAAATATAAAATAATATTATATTAAATATATATACGTTAGATAAATAATATAAAAAATATAAATATATTTATTATTTATTATTCGAAGATACTAGAAAATAATACAATACGCGATAATAAATATCGTATACAATAGTACATAATACGATAGATCCACAAACAATATAAACATAAATACTATACAGATATACGATAAATATACAGTTACTAAAATAATTAATATAAATTAAATATATAATATATATATATATATATATATTATTATAATAAATAAATATTATAGTATATATATATGGTATAAATATTACAAATTTATATTATATATTTATATAATTATATATTATTTATATATGATATTTAGAGAAATAATATAGATAGGATAATTTATTATATATAGTAAGTATTATATATAGATAATAATATAGATAGAAAAATACGTATACGTATATATTATATATAATTAATATATATATAGATTATTATAATAATATATATAGTATAATAATAAATATATATATATAATATATATATATATATATATAGTATAGATACGAAAGATTGAATAGAATTTATAATATATAGATATAGTATAGTACATATACGATAAACAGAATAGAATAATTATATATATACATATAAGATATAATTAAGATATACAGTAAGATTATATAATATAAGATATAAATTAAGATATAGTATAGTATACAGATATAAGATAAGATATAGATAAATACAGATATAAGATAACAGATATACATAAAGATATAAGATATCAGATATAAGATAAAGATATAAGATATAAGATATCAGTAACGATAATATAAGATATACATATAGATATACAGATAACAGATAATATAAGATATAATACGATACAGATATAAATAAGATAAAGATAAATATAAGATAAAATAATATAATAAGATATAAATAAATATAAGATAAATATAAATAAAATAAATAAAATAATACAGATATAATATAATATAAGATAAATATAAATATAAATAAAGATATAAATATAAATATATAATATAGATATACAGATATAAATATAATATATATAATATACAGATATACAGATTAATATACGTATACGATATACAGATATACGATATACAGATATCAATATAGTATCAGATATACAGATATACGATATAAATACAGATTACGATATACAGATATAAGATACATATACAGATATACAGATATACAGATATACATATATACAGATATCGTGTTACGTATCGTATCATATCTCTATCGAATCTATCGTATCGATATACAATTAATCGTCGATCGATCAACATGTTGACGTGACGTCTACGTATCTTAATTACGAAAACGATATCGATCTAACGTATGAACGTTCTATCTATCTATCGTATCGTATCGTATATATCGTTCGATATACGATTATCATAAATATCATCGATAGATAATATAATATTATGTATACGACGTATAATACGTATCGATATCAATAACGATATAGATATCGTCTTACGTCGTCATACGATACGATTAGATATGTTACGATTCGATACAGTATACGATACATTCTATACAGAACGATTAAATACGCAGTATACGATTCTATCGTATCTATGTTCTTACGTATGATTACGTATATATAATAATATATAGTCGTACGAGATAATCGAATAATACAATAAATACGATACGATATAGATATACAATCATCATATGTATTATCGTTCAGATATACGATACATATACGTATCGATATCGATATACATACGATATACAGATATACAATATACAGATATAAATTACAGATATACATATAAATATAAATATACAATATAAATATACGATATAAATATAAATATAAAAATTTATTATTAAAATAAATTATACAAAACTCACATCTATAATAAATTATGACTATACACGAAAAAATAGGCATCTTATGCTACGTCCGCTATCGACGTTACGACAATATAATATACTCGTGTTTTGACCCGCGTCACGATAGCGTAGAAGTATTATTATAAAAAAGAGACCAAAAATCTTCTAGGGAAATTATAAAGAAATTAATTTTGGAAGACGACGAATACAGATCGACAGAATACGCTGTGAGACACTTGTCGTCGTACTAGTACGTAACGTAGTAGGAAATAGTATACGTAGATAAAAATACTAAATATTATAGACGATATAGATTCGATACAGAAAGTTACGATATAAAATATACGATAAGAATATAGTCGCAATAACGAACGTCGGTTCAGATATACAAACGGAAGAACAAAGATATCGATCGCTAGTATATCGATAAATCAAAGTTAAATTGATGGTACGTACGTACAGAATACAGTCTATACAGATATACAGATATACAGATACAGATACAGAATACAGATATACGATATACAATATACTATACAATATACAGTAATACGACGATATACAATATACGTACAATAGTTCTACGAATACTACACTACAACGTAATAAGAAACAGATATACTTACGACACGACGGAACGACGCGATACTGTCGCATAATGGTTGCAGATTTATCGGATTAGAAGATGGATTTTCTCGTTGACACGAACAGCGACTACGCAGATTACTACACGTATTACGCAACCACGGACACACACGACGCTACGTCGTGTATAGTTCGTCGACGTACTCGTACTTACGAAAGATTCTATACATTAGGTTCACGACGAATAAACTAGGACTGTAAGCGAGCGATAAGCGATACGATTCGTACGAATAAGTTCTAGATACGCGTAGCGTATGAATGGCGCTATATATTGATTTTTACAGTTAGGAAATATACCGTGATACAGATATACAGATACAGATATACAGATATACAGGTACAGATATACAGATATACAGATACAGATATACAGATACAGATATACAGATACAGATATACAGATACAGATATACAGATACAGATACAGATATACATATATATATATATACAGATATACAGATATACATATATATAGATATACAGATATACATACTTACAGATATACAGATATACAAATATACTGATATACAGATATACAGATATACATATATATAGATATACAGATATACAGTTATACAGATATACAGATATACAGATATACAGACGAAGATATACAGATATACAGATGTACAGATATACAGTTATACAGATATACAGATATACGGATATACAGATATACAGACGAAGATATACAGATATACAGATATACAGATATACAGAAATACAGATATACAGATATACAGATATACAGATATACAGATATACAGATATACAGATATACAGATATACAGATATACAGATATACAGATATACAGATATACAGATATACAGATATACAGACGTAGATATACAGATATACAGATACACAGATATACAGATATACAGATATACAGATATACAGATATACAGATATACAGATATACAGATATACAGATACACAGATATACAGATATACAGATATACAGATATACAGATATACAGATATACAGATATACAGATATACAGATATATAGATATTCAGTATACCGATTTACAAAGATATATAGCTATACAGATATACGGATATACAGATATACAGATACATATATACAGATATACAGATACAGATATGCAGATATACAGATATACAGATATACAGATATACAGATATACAGATATACAGATATACAGATATACAGTTATACAGTTATACAGATATACAGATATACAGATATACAGATATACAGATATACAGATATACAGATATACAGATATATAGATATTCAGTATACCGATTTACAAAGATATATAGATATACAGATATACGGATATACAGATATACAGATACAGATATACAGATATACAGATACAGATATACAGATATACAGATACAGATATACAGATACAGATATACAGATATACAGATACAGATATACAGATACAGATATACAGATACAGATATACAGATACAGATATACAGATATACAGATACAGATATACAGATATACATATATATAGATATACAGATATACAGATATACAGATATACAAATATACTGATATACAGATATACATATATATAGATATACAGATATACAGATATATAGATATTTAGTATACCGATTTACAGATATACAGATATACAGATACAGATATATAGAGATATACAGATATACATATATACATATATATAGATATACAGATATACAGACTTACAGATATACAGATAAACAGATATATAGATATACAGATATACAGATATACAGATATACAGATATACAGATATACAGATATATAGAGATATACAGATATACAGTTATACAGATATTCAAATATACAGATATATAGATATTCAGATATACCGATTTACAGATATGCAGATATACAGATGTACAGTTATACAGATATTTAGATATACAGATATACAGACGTAGATATACAGATATACAGATTTACAGATATACAGACATACAGATATATAGAGATTTACAGATATACAGATATGCAGTTATACAGTTATACAGATATACGTATATACAGATATACAGATATACAGATATACAGATATACAGATATACAGATATACAGATATACAGTTATACAGATATACAGATATACAGTTATACAGATATACAGATATACAGACATAGAGATTTACAGATATATAGATATGCAGTTATACAGTTATACAGATATACAGATATAAAGATATACAGATTTACAAATGTACAGATATACAGATATACAGATGTACAGATATACAGATATACAGATATACAGTTATACAGATATACAGTTATACAGATATACAGATATACAGATATACATATATAAAAATATACAGATATACAGATATATAAAATTTACAGTGATACATGTATACAGATATAAATGTAGACAGATATAAATGTAGACAGATATAAATGTAGACAGATATACATATATACAGATATATGGACATGCTTCCCAATTATAGAGTAGGATTATGGTACGCCAAAATTGATATGAATTTTATATAGAAAAACTGTTTTATACATATTTTTAATATTGGTATGGTATATTTTCTATAGTGAAACTATTGTATTGGTCTACAGTAAAAGAGAAAAAAAATAAACATGACAGCGACTCATGGTAAATCATCGCATCAAAGATATACACACGGCTATATCCGTGGTATGAGGCTATCGACAAATATTTCGTACTCAATAAGCGGAAAAGCTTATAAACATTACAGAAAAAGTAATTCTTTTTAACACATAAGACTTTCAATTGAATTCAATTCACGTTTCAAATAAGAGCACCAATAGTTGATTTTGTCAAGCACCTGCACCAAGTAGTTTATAAAGAAATTTTCAAAATATCAATTTTTTTTTTCTGTCTAAATAATATATATTTATATATTTTTATATTTATGTATGTTAATTTTCTTGTATCTACAAAGGGGAAATATTCTTAAATAAAAAAATGCACATAATAAGTTTATAAGAGAATTATAAAAATAGTTTTCATCTATGAAATGCGAATGAATTAAGCCAATTGAATATGAAAAAAGTTTTTTTTTACAAATTTTTGGATGTGTATTTGCCATTCAATGTATGTGCTCAGCTCAAATTTAGTTGCATAGTTAACGCAAATTAACGAACGAGTGCTCAAAAACAATAAATCAATACTTTTTAGTATCACTTAAGTGTTCTTTTTATCTTATTCTTAAAAGTTATTTTACTGTATCTTATCGATACGATAATGTTATGATTTCCCATATATATTTATTTATATATATAAGTATATTTTTGCATGCTGAAACTGTGATCTCTGTGAAAGTACTAATCCATTTTCTTATCTCAAAATAGCAGACAATATCAATATATTAAAATACATATCTATTCGACGATATATGCATAAGACGCATTGCTGGATCCTAATTAGATAATTATAAGAGATGAATTGTTATATCAGTATGGTAAGTGCATTTATATATATGCTTACAATTTTAGAGGCATTCTCTTATAATATGTTAGAATTTAAACCGTTGAATTAGGTCTACTATTAAATTCAACTCGAAACTAATTCAAAAAATGAAATAATAATTTAAAAAACGGAAGAAAAACAATTTTGACGATTAATCTTATTGATAACAATTAAGATAGCTCTAGTCGCGCCTAGGAGATACTCTGATCTATGTTCTGTCTGCATTTTTAAATATTTTCGAGTATTAAAAAAAAAAACATAAGCCCCGACATTACGACACCAAGATTAGAACCAGGATTACCTATGCAACAAAAAAGTCTTTCACTTCCTGGCATAGAACCCAAAAACTATCGGCAACGAGCATCGCCTCTGCTAACATCGCCCCTAAACTCTTTAAACAGGAGGTTTCAAATCTCACCTAAAGTAGCATATGACAATTCAAGCACAATTCAATCGCAATTTCAATTCTTCAAATAGAAAGGAATACACGTATTTGAATCTATGTGTCATGTATAATAAAAATGCATAGGCGTGGCGTTGCTTGCATTGTGCTTTTTGGCCAAATTGCAAATTGGCCAAGTGTTTTGTTTAAAAACTTATATTTTAACGGATGTGATTGAAATTGGAGTTTAGTTAAAATGTCCATTTTGAAACTGAACTTAAATTTAGCGGATTTGGGTAAATTCTGAGTCGGTATTAAAAAATAACTAAACTAAACTAAATACAATAGACTCGGCTCAATAGACTCGGCTTGCCGTCCTGACAATAATATATATACTGTATGGGGTCTACCATGCCTCTTTATGCCTGTTACATACATTTGCACAAAATTTGCAATTTTTAATCGGATCAGGGTATAAAGATTAGAATTAGAGAATAGTTCAATACTGTATTTTATAAGCTTAATAAATTAATACATTTATTTGCTCAATATTATTTAATCTTTGCAGAATAAATACATACACATATACATACTTTTTATTATGCTTTACCTAACACAAGGCAATTGCAACTTCTTAAATGCACGTAGTCGCGACTTTGGAGTGCAAAGAACTGCTGATAGCAATAAATTAGTGAAGGACGAGGACTCCAATTCCAATGTAGAGGATGACGGTGTGCGAGCCGTTGGCGAAGTTTTTGTTCCAAAGACATTTTCAATGAGTTCGCAAGAACCGTCATGTGAACAGCTACGCGCTATGTGGATGTGAGTTTTGATACATATATATATATATATTCATTTCGTACAAGAGTTATAGTTAAGTTGCAAACACAGATTTTCCAAGAGACAATCCCGTGCAGCTGAAATAACAAATGAAATACCCACATATCGTGACCCCTTCACATATAATGTCTGGGAGCCACTCTACTCCAACTCTCGGTTGCTCAGCTCGTGAGTTTCTTTAACTTCGAAACATTCTGACTAAATTAATAATCTGTGTTCATTGTAGAATTCGAATGGGCGCTCGGGAACGTGCTCGATCCCCGGTATTTGGACGTGTTGTAAGTCGGGAACCCATCATACCACAACGGATTTCATTTGAGCAACGCCAACGCCATTTGGATGGCAATCCAAATGGAGCTAGCCAGGCCCGCTTATATGGAGCTGAAGTACGCCCGTCTGGAAGTGGAGCTGGAGCTGGGGCAGCAGGCCCCTCTTCACGCAGATCCAGCAAAAACAGATATGTGGGCGTGTCAAGTAGTTCTGCAGCCAATAATGCGGCTGGAAACCATAACTCAGTTGCTGTACACGGCAGCTTTCAAAAGCTGAAGGAACTTATCTGGACAGAACGTGCCAAGGAATTGACTCAACAGCGCCGAGCGGAAGAATTGGCAGCTCGAGCAGCTGTCCTCAAGGAAATCGCAAATGGTCAAAAGTATGGCTTTTTCTTTTTTTGGATACAGATGCATCTACATATTTATCAAATTTATATTATTTTCTTTTTGCCGCTGGCGCTTTTAGAATATACAGAAAAATATATATCATATCTTTTACTTTTGATGTCTTACATTTTATTTAGCATTCAATCGTCATACAAGATACCCTTTAATAATCAAGGAGATTCCCTTCTAATGGATGAGAACCGCAGTCCTGATAGCAGTGGCAATCAATATTTAATCGGCGAGCGATTGACAATCGCGAATGTGCAAAACTATAATGCCAACAATGAGCATGGTGATCATAGTAACAGTGGTTTTCGACCGTCGACTCGTCGCATTGGAGGTGCCTACAGATTTTTACCTACTGGACATACGCGAAAGGAGACATATTTTACTGGCAACGTTGCCGGCGGCCAGCCAAAAACATATCCTCGCATAAAGATACCAGCCACTGCAGTCAATGTAGGTGATTCAAAAGAAAAAGATCAGCCATCTATCGGTATACCACGCACATATCCAGTCCGACAATCCCATTTTAGGGAAAGGAATCGATCACTTTTGAAGCAGGTAAAATTCAATAAAAAAAAAAAAATAAACACGACTTTCCTATTTACCATTACTATTGAGTTTTCGCAATTTATAAGAATTCAAATTACGAAAACTCTAGTCGGGAGAGACGGACTACGAGATACTTCAAACTACGGCCATTCTGCGTTGTCAAACATTGTGGCTTTTATCTATGGATGCAGATTAAAAATACTCAGGGAGTTAGACATATATGCGCTTACATATACGTATTTATTAAAAATATATAAGTGTAAGCTTAAACTAACATTTGACAAACAAATAATAGAGACTAGGCTCGACTAGAAGATACCCTGATCCCGACGAAGTGATAATATCACCGCTCCAATCATTCTTCGATTTTTTTATGAATGCGCTGCGTAGTTTACGTAGCGGTATGTCGATAATTATATGTAGTTTCTCAATTATGTGCAGAGCATACTAATAGAATCTGAATGCTTGTGTTCAAAAAAATACAACTCTATAGTATTTTAAACAGGTTTTTAATTGCTTTAGTTGTAAGAGATGTAAGGATGAGGAGGTATACAAAATCAAAACAAACAAACTCTGTATTCAATAAAGGAACCTTCACAATGACTGTGAACAATAACGGTATTCAAACTACGCTAAAAACCTATGTAAAATATTAAAAAAACGCAGATAGGATTGGGAGCAGGGTATCTCCTTGTCGGGCACCCCGACTACAGTTTTCTTACTTGTTTATATTGTAAATATGATATGGTTGTATTTAAAAATGTTTATATTTCTTTTTTCAGTCCTCAAGGAATAAATACTTTCATCGAAACGCTAGAATAGTGAGCAGTTTGCAATTTGGACCACAAACAGGGATTTCAAAAGTGAAACAAGATTTCAATGAGAACTACTTAAGTCCATTAACTTCGATCGAATATGACACGAAGCCCGCTATAAATGCCCTGTTTTATTTGAACAATGACAATCTAGCCGATGAGGCTGGATTAACTCCAAAATCGAATCAACATGGCTTGGACTTTTATAACAATGATGCTTACTAAACTATTTTTTGTCAAATATAATGTAACAATTATTAATCCGAAATATATTTAAACAATCTAATGGTAATTTTACTATTATTTTAATATGAACATGTAAATACAGAATATAAATGATTTAGCATCAATATACTTATAACAGGAAAAACGGTTGTCAATTTAACAAAAAAAAATATATTATATATATATACATGAAAGTTAAATGGGTATATATAGTATATACCGGGCGCTCCAATTAGTTATATATATTTTAGTACATATTTAAGAAACTACTGAAACGCCCGGTATGGTATATACCTACATATCATACATCAGTATGTACATTTCTACTTATCCACATGCAAAAAGAATGCATTTTCGGTGCAGAATCTGAAAAAGAAATATTTGTACATTTTCTTTTCATGCTATCAATCTTAGCTACTGACGCGCACATGTTATTCTATACTATAAAACTTATGTTGTTTTAAATTTGAAGCAAAATACCCAAAGTTCCGGCAAGTGTATATATATTAATATAAAAACTGTATAAATTTCATATATCTTAAAGTTACGATTATCTTAAGTAAAAATCCGAAGCTAGAACAAAACTTCAATTTTATTTTAATGGGAGCTGTGAATGAAGATTAATATTGAATTATATACACACACCATATATATTCATATCTATATAAAATTCCTATTAGAAAATAATCAAATGCTTCCAATATAAAACAATCATCAATATACAAAAGGTATCAAAGAAATCTTAATCAAGTATCCCTGGAAATACTAAAACAAAAATAAAATACAAAAATCATGCTACGAATAATTGAGAATAGGGTTTTCTAAAAGCCCAGAGAATAATTATTTAAATATGGCAGCAAATGGATTGATGGAATCGTCAACGATACGTATTGTTTTATTATTTAACTTTTCTAACTAGCAATTATTATTTAAAGGTATCTACGCCAATATACATACACATTTATAATATAACTGTGCCTGAACTTCAACGTATTAACTAAAAATTTAAATTGAAACAAATTGAAAACAATCAATAATAATTACAAATTACAGTTTAGCCAATTGTAATGCATTGACGTTACCGAACAGTCTATTAAATAAAATCTTAAATAATTTTTATAATGTATTTAAGCTTTAAATTTGAAAAGAAAAAATACAAAATCTATAGAAATTTAAAAAATCTGGAACAAATTGTGTGGCTATACTGTATGTTTAACTATACTTATTATTTAATGTATTCAGTAGCATACCATTTGTTTTATGCAACAAACAATGTATTCAGAAAAGGCTACACAACAAAAAAAAAACAAAAAAAAAAAAAAAAAAAATATATATATATATATATATATATATGTGTGTGTGTGTGTGTGTGTGTGTGTGTGTGTATGTATGTATATCTGTCAAATAAATGTCAATTTAACATATCGATCTTATCCGAAGTACTTGTGCTACCTATGTATTTAAAAAAATTTTGAACTAATCAACTATGTACCATTTATTGGATCTGGAAACGATTAAATGGTATTTAGGTATTCAACTCTATTGTATAGATATTATGTACTAGTAACTAATAAGTGTAACCTATATGCATACATAAATATATATGTACTTGAATATCTATGAAAACAATTGACAATAAATCTATAGTTGTGAGTTCCGGACAATTACAAAAAAATGTTGTTACATATGTATATATACATAAGAATATAAACTAATTACGCGACGTATGATATACACAAATATATATATATATATATATATATATATATATATATATATATATATATATATATATATATATATATATATATATATATATATATATATATATATATATATATATTATGAATATATATATATATCGTTGGCTACGCATGGTTGATGTTTTTGAATAACGCAGAAAAAAATACTTTACTTAGGAAGTTATTGTGAATCTTATTGTATATTGAAACGATTCTAAAAAATATATAAAATATCGTATGAAAATAATATTTTGTTTTTTATTAATAAACAATTAACCACTATGTCGACTCGCATAGACCGCCGTGCTTAAGTAATCCGTTCAAATCTAAAAACATATATATTCAGCTTTTATTCACTCTTTACTTAATAATATTTAATATATATACATATTAATGAATGAACTTTTCTTTTTGCTTCTCATTGCTGTCCATTTGCCTGAACTTCCAGCTTCCTTGACCATCAAATTCAAGAATATGGGTATGGAATTTCCTAAAAACCCACAAATATTAGTATAGTATACGGTATGTTTATCCGTTTCCATTTACCATAGTGTTGGTCTATGAGTTATTGTCAGAAGCGTAATGCCCATGCTCTTGGCAATTTCATAGATTGAGTTTTCCACGTCAATGGAAACCGCACTGGTACATTCATCAAGAAGTGCGTAACGTGGCCTTTGAAGAATTGTATTAGTTAATTGCAATATATAATAATAACTAATAAATAACAATATAATAATTGTTTTTAATACTTGTGATAAAATAGACGCGCCACAGCCATACGTTGCTTTTCACCTCCAGAGAGAATGTCTTTCCAATCACGCACCACATCAAAGCTGTCACTGAAAGTGTGGAAAGTGTATAAGTATAATTAACAAATAAGATTGTTGTAGTCAGGCACGATGGAGTACATAATTCTAGTTTGTTGTTTATTAGGCCAATTCGTATTTTTTACGTTCTAGTGTTAGAAATATTTAATACATATGTTTAGTTACGGTCGTAAGACTGACGCTGCCAAGGAATATGTATATACATAAAACTTACCGTTGTGCAATATGCTCGAGGGAGACCAATTTTAAAATGTTCATCAATTCATTTTCGGTAATACCCTTGTGTTTCATATCGTCACGAGTATCTGGATATATTATCTGATCACATAGGCTGCCAATGGACATATATGGTCGTTGGGGTATATAAAATATGCAGGGTTTGTTTTTAACGGCGCGGGGAATGTGCAGCTCGCCGGCATAGATAGGCCAGAGACCACTTAAAATGCGAAACAAGCTGGACTTGCCGCAGCCATTTGGACCAGTTATCAACAAATGAACACCCGGCTCAATGCACAGGGTCAAGCTTGAAACAACAATATCACAATTGGGTGTTACGACAGGCACGGCTCGGAGACTGATAGACATGTTGCCGGGATCATCGATATATATAATACGTCCCTTGGCAATGGGTTTGCCGTCACGAAATTCAATGATGCCATTTATTTCCTCATTTTCAGCGATCGTGGCTTTGCTGTAGATGCCTTGAGCGGTCTCTTCAAAAACGTCTAGCATACCAGCTACTCGGTAGGTATAGCCGGCCAATGCTACAATTTCCTTATAGGAAGACATTAAACGTTCTATAGCATCGGCTGCCGATATAAGCAGATTTCTAGCCGTTGTGAGGTATTGGGTACGCTCACTAACACTCGAATCATTTATTTCCATAGTCCTATTATTGGATGTGGATGAAGCTGCTCCCGTTAAAATAGGCAGTGAAACCATCACCATGCCAGTTCCGGACCACACGTATTTCATAAAAAATTGCTCTAGCATTATAAACCAAAGTTTTTGACTAAATATGTTATTCATTTGATTAACAAGGCGATTGTAGGCCTGCCTTAGTTGCTGTAGCTCAACCTAGTTGTTAAAAATGAAAAGTATTTATAATACAATTCTATTATATTATTATTATTATTTTATATTATTATTGTTCTATATTAATGTAAATTTAATTTTTATATTTTCCTTTTTTACTCACTTTATGTCCGCTATAGAACGCAATTTCCTCTGCATTTGTTATGATGCGTGAATGGATATGCCTTAGATAACCATATCGATTAGCCTCCTCTGATACCAACTGCCCAAATTTGGGGGACACAATACGTAAAATATGAGCGGTAAGCGCAATAACGCTTACTGATAACGCGGGCCCTTTAATTATATATATATATATATATATATATATAAATATATATATAAAGAAATATATTGTTGAAAAGGAATAATTGTTGATAATTGCCTGATAAGATATTTGCTTTCATCTTTCTGGAGGAGCGCATTAAAGCCAAGCCAATCAACATCAGATCGAAGCAAGGTTTGGTTAAACTGCTATACAAATGAGCTACAGAGCTGGAAAATACTGCAATATCCTCTGTAAGTCTACAGAGCCCCAGAAAATTAGCACAAATATTCGTTATATAAATGATATGTAATATATATATATTACCTGTGATCAGCGTTTTCGATGCGGCCGTCCAAGTTCGATACTCGATAGTAGTTTTGATTCTTGAAGTACAAACGATAAGAATGACGCACTAACCGAGTTCTATTCAACGGAATAAATATGAGATATATATCTATATAAATAATAAACTAATAAACATTTTTAGGAATTATTATATAACTAAGGGATATATTATATATTATTATATAACTAAGGGATATACGAGCAGAAAATAGAGTAATTATAATCCAGCACAACCAACCGAATCAGCAGAAACGGCATAAGAAACATAACTATTTCACATCTTTATATAGACATATGTGCACTTACTAATCTGATTTTACAATAAAAATAGCTTCAAGCGTAATCAGTAAAAACAGTAATTGGCATTTCTTGAATTACTTTTTAACTTCTTCTGTAGTTTTTGACTTTTGAAGCGTGGATATAGTTCGTGGAAAGGTATATGTACTTGAAGTACTTACCGAAACGCTAATGATAGCTTACTCTCCAGAAATCGAATCATTGAATTGATGAATGTAGCTGGTATTGCAATTCCAAACCATTTGAGTAAAACGAGTGCAAACTGCTTGATATCCTTGCGTACGATAAACTTTACAATCGCTCCTTCCAATGCTGCCACATAAATGCTGAGAAATGTCCGGGAGATGAGACACAAAGTATGGACAGTTAGTAGACCCGTTTCATAGCATAATTTCTGCGGTATCATTATCCTAACCAGCATGCTGAGTTGCTTCAAAAACTCCTTGTTCAGGCCCGGTTCGAGCATTTGCTTATTTTTCTGCTGCTTTTTTAATTGCTTTTCTACCAGCAGTTTTTCTGCCTCAGCCAGCTTCAAGTCATCGTGCAATCCATCTATCTCTGAAGGTGTGAGCACACCCGCATTCGCATTCTTATGCTTAATGCATTGGGCATTTCGTATATATGGTACAGTTACCTTGATGGTTAATGCAAATAGTGCGGTGCCCACTAGGGCGTAACTGAAAGCCTGCGTTGACAGTCCAGATTTTTCATATTTTTCCGCTATACGACCAACGTATTTGGAAAACACTGTCATATTTATATTTATCCTATACCTAAATGTATGTCGAATCGTCAAATAGGTATATATCTTTATACCTGGGTAATGAAAACTTTTAGATTTTATACTGCAAATACAATTAATAATTTTTGTTAAAATATATGTTAACGTTGAATATTTTATTTTTTTGATATGTCACACTGTATACTTGCATAAGTCGGTTTTTACGAATATCTAAGGTTATAATTATGAAGAGCGAGAATTCCGTAACGTTTGAAATATATTACCTACCACTAGTTTTTATGTCTTATGAACGCAAAAGTATCGTTTTCTTTTTAATAAATTTAGCTATTTAGGTTGAGTCAAAGGTCATCGCCACTCTACTCTTCCATGCCGAACCTTGTACTGGAAACTTGTCAAGTGTAATTCAGTTAGCCGCGCATGCCAAAGGTCTCGATTAACTCGCAATCTCAATAAAACTGAGACATTGAAATTTACTTGGCGCCTATTTTATGATGGTTCTCAGCTTTCTGTTTCACTAACATTTGTTCCTCAAGGGTTTATTCACAGTAACTTACCCTCATAAATATCTATATATATATATGTGTATATATAAGTATATATAAGTAAGTGTATATATAAGTAAGCCCAAGAATTATCAAGTAACCCAATGTGCTAAGTTTTATGATTTTGTAAACTTAAACTAGCCTAATCAATGAAACTGATAACGAATCTGCATTAGATTAGCTGTATATATATATATATATATATATATATATATATATATGATTTTCACATGCTGCAATTCTTTCCGCATTCAATCCCCGATAGTTTCGATTTTTTTAAAGTTATATCTGTACACCGAAAGCCCCGATTTTAAAGAAAACCATTTTGTTATGTAAAAATATTAATCGGTTATGATGAAGAAACATTAATGGCCTGTAATTCATTAGTTTATAAATGTTTAATTATTGTTTTCAAGAACATATTAAGCACGAAAGAAAGCTCTAGTCAACCGATCTGTTAATTGGCTGAAAGTTTTGCTTAATAACTTCTGTGTTTCTTAGCGCTTTTCAATGAAGTATAATCTATATATAATCTGCATATAATCTACATATTCTATCGGAATTTTTCAACCATTATCTATATTTGGCCGGTAACCAAAATATATAAAAAAAATTAAAATTGCAACATATATATTCATTGGATTTTATATTAAATTGAATAACACATTAGAGTTACTCGCATCGAGATAAAATAATAAATTTCTTACATAGGACCATAAATACATATCTACTTTTGTAAAAACATATATGTGGGTAAGTATTAAATTTTTAAAAAGAAAAGGCCAAGTAATTTTTTTTTTGTTTTAAAATGTGGGAATCGTTTTTAAAAATAATTTTATGATTGGCCAACTGAAATTTAGTCTATTGACAATGATGTAACTTTTCAAATTATGATTTGTATCCAAGATCGAAAAAAAAATTTATTCTGTGTATTCATTGCAGGAACCCGTACAGTAAGTTTGATTGTTCTATCTTTTATGGTATTTCAGTTTTATTTGTGTTCACTCGGACGGACGGACATGGCTGATCGACTCAGAAAACTTCTTTTCAATTTTTTGTGTCTTCAAAACATTAAACCATGAGTACATACACTCCGCGGCATTAGGTTAGTCCCCCTTCCACACATTTGTTTTTTTTAAATTATCATTTTTTGTTTGATTTTGCAATACTCTTTTGTGATCTCTCTTACAAAATAACTAAACTCGATAAAAAGAACCATTATATTTAATACTATGTTGTTAATTTTCCGTACAAAAAACTTGCACTTATTTGCGTCATTACATATTATATTGTGGAGATATTTGGATTTATCTCTAGGGGTAAAATCAATGATTAAAACTTACTTCGATTTACTTATGATCTATATATTCTATTGGCTCGGTAGAGCTGCAAACGCCTTCACATAATGTTCCTATTTCCCACTGATTTGTAAACTAAAACCACTAAATTGTAAGAATTTGGGGAAATTTATAAAAAGAAACCAAAATCCCATAAAATATTAATAATACTAAATAAAAAATTTGGAGGCTCTAGCTCTTAAGCTCTTAAGCTCACATACGGACCCGGCTTGTCATCCTGATCAATAATATATATACTCTCTGTAGGGCCTGCTACGTGTCCTTCTGCCTGTTACATACATTTGTACACAACATTATCCCATTTTCAATGGGATCAGGGTTTAAAAAGGAAGCGCTAACCTAATGCTGCGGATTGTATGTATATGCTTTGACGGATTTTTCGTAGAACAAACTTTAATGATCATTATTAAACATTTATTTATTTATGCTGAATCTGTATAAAATATTGCATATAATAACGACATTTAATATGCATTTGTAGGTAAGTGCAAATGTTCTTAGGTCCAATGCTGTAAAACAGACTATTTGCACTTGATTTTCATTTGTGGGTGTTACAGAGCAATATATGTGCATATGAAGTAAAATTTTAATCATACTTCATACTCCCATAAGGATATTATAGCCAAGAGTGATCCAATACACGCACTCACGCATTCAAACATACAGTGTGGATTCACTACGTTCATACGGCGGGCAGCAAACATAATCCTTATGCCCTCTCATCCCATTGCAGTGGGTTCATTGACTTAAAAGATATGAGTATACGATGTATTCATGTTTTGTAAAAGGAATGTACGTACACATGTATCAATTATGTTTATTTATTATTATTTTGCTTGTTCTCACACAACATGCGTGATGCACAACTTATAGCATTCAGCTTTTCAGCATGCTCGATCAGCTGATTTGTTTTGCACTGTGTTTTCACATTTGCTCTCTGCACTTTAATTCGTAGTTCTCGGTTACAAAATATTTTATTGCGAAAAGCTTCAATAACAACGTAAAGATAAAGCCAAACAATGCACAATTGAAACACAGTACAGAGCTTCAATTAAACGTAGATAAACAACAATAAACCAGTTGACAAATCGGGCATTGTTGAATCAACACATTTTTAACAAAACAATAATAATAGAGTAAAGAGTACAAAGTTATCACAAAATTAATAATAAAATTCGGTCAAATATAGCAACACAATAAAAACACGACCGAACGGCACGAGAGCTTAAAGCTTAGTGTTGTATGTACTTACTGCGGACTGGCTTAGTTTTTCATTTTTCTTCGGCTGCTACAATAAAAAAAGATAACTGCATTCCAACAACATGTATGTATTTGTGTCCCTGTATATGTACATATATAACGGGACATACACGTAAGCCTAATCAAATTTATGTTTATAAATTTGTTAGTGTGCATTCATATGATGTGATATGATGTTTGTATGGAATAACATAATAACATTAGCTATACAATTATAATTTAATCATACATTCATACACGCATACATTTATGTATGTATATATATATATATGTATATATATATGTATATATATATATATATATATAATATATATATATATATATATATATATATATATATATATATATATATATATATATATATATATATTATGTATGTATATATACATGTACATTACATAAATGCATACGAGTTAAATAGGAGTCAAAGTAACTGAAAATTAGCTCAGCTTGTGTTCTCACCCGTGTGCATGTCGAAAGTATGAATGTGTGTGAGTATATATATGTATATATTGGGTCTCACCCGTAACACCGGATCTTCTGTATTGCAGTTTAATTTCAAAAAGAATAATCGACTCTATAAACTTCACCCATATATACAGTAGGGAGCAAAAGTGTTTCCATAGTTGACACTTTGAATTTTGTGAGTCAATAATTCCCAAACGAATGAAGCAAATCAAAAAAACTTTTTTGTCCAATAATATGTATTTAATTCGTAACAAATTGCCGTATGTAAAAAAAAGTTAATCAGTAAAATATTCAAACAAAGAAAACTGCACCTTCAGTGAAAAAAATTAAATATGATTCAAAATCAATATTTTGTCTAGTTCTACACGCTTCCAAAGATCGTCTATTGCCATCCGATTGAAAACGGTTAACTTGGATTCATCCGACCAGATGATACGTTTCCAATCATCTACAGTCCAGTTCTTGTGTTCCCGGGCGAATTTCAATCGAGCTTTGACATTCGTCTCGGATAGAGCTGGGTTATTTTTTTCACACTTTCCGCATATCCAACCTTAGCTAGTGCTCTTCTAGCCGCCCACTGACTCACGCGTTTTCCTATGTCCATAGATGCCTTCTTCGGTGTTAGGAACTTATCAGTTCTCATTTTCGACATTATTAATGTGGCGTCAGAGTTCTTTCTGGACCTTGCGTCTTTTCTGGACCTTGGTCACCGCTGAATGAGAAATATTAAGCTGATCTGCAATACGAGTTTAACAGCCACTTTTAGTTAGGCTAATAAAACTATTTTCGACATCTGACGAAAACTTCTTCATTTTTTCGCGGTTCTTTACAGACTAATTGCTAAAATTAACAAATCTGCTTCGAATAATAAGAAACTCGTGAATTTCTGGATTTTGTTTCAGTTTTCTTTGTTTAAATATTTTACTGATTAACTTTTGTTTTTGTTATATACGGCAATTTGTTAAGAATTAAATACATATTATTGGATTCGATTTGTTCTTTCTTTGGCAAACAAAAATATATTATAAAATTTTAAGCAATATATTTATTATATATATATATATATATATATATATATATATATATATTATATATATATATATATATATATATATATATATATTATATATTATATATATATATATTTGTATATATATATATATAATATACATACATACATATATTTAACTTTAAAATTATACAGCTCTTTTCATAATCTGTTGACATTTTTTGGACATTTCTGTACATTTATTATTAAAATTGTTGAGCAAACATTAACGTTTGCTAAGGCACACATGGATGATGATGACAATAATTCCTATTTATCCGAGGTAAAGAAAAACATTTGTATATCAAATATGTGTGATCAAGTCGGGAGTGCTTGTCTAATAAATCCTGAACCCGCATAGCTGTCATTAAAATCACAAATAAAATATGTAATTGCAGAGACTCGCCTCCTGATTTACAATCTTAATAGGTTTTGTTCCATCTTACGGAAGACGTATCCAATTCAGGCCTTCCACGACCTTCAAGTTATGCCTTTAAAACTAAATTAAACAAATATGAAGGCACTGCTTCTGAAAGAAGTTGCAAGTTTCAACTTACGTAGCAGGTGATTTCAATTCTTCGAATAGAAAGGAATACACTCATTTTAATGTATGGCCATGTCTAAGAAGACTGCATACTCTTGGCGTTGTTTTCCATGTGCTTTTTGGCCAAATTGCAAATAGGCCAAACGTTCTATTTAATAACTTATGTTTTACTTAGTGGATTTGAATGAAATTTTCAATATATGATTTCCATATTCTACTGGAGTTTAGTTAAAATGTCCTATTTGCAACTGAACTTAAATTTCAAGAATTTGGGGAAATTCGGAGCGGGTATTAAAAATATAACAAGAATCAATATTGTAGACAATGTACATAGAGCTAAATACAACATATTGAGACTAGGCTTTTAAAGCTCTTAAGCAGTAATAACTGCATTATCGATCGATATATATATATATATATATATATATATATATATATTTATAAGCGCGTCGATCTCGTACCATATATATATATATATATATATATATATATATATATATATATATATATATATATATATATATATATATATATATATATCTACATATACATATATATATATATATATTTATAAGCGCGTCGATCTCGTACTACTACTAAAATGGGTATTCAGGGTATTGAGCGCTCCCGAATAGATCTGATAAATCACTATAAGTTATCAAAAAGATATGTCTATGTTACAATAATGCAAAATAACAATAAACCTAAATTCAGGAGTTTTTTGATGCAACCTCCGAGCCTTTGGATTTAACACCATCAGAAATGGACCTGAAAACCGCTCTAACAGAGGGAAAACTGGCCATCAGCTATTTCTTTGATAACAGGTTTGAAGAGGCTCGGGCTCTGTTGAAACCTTTTGTTGGATCGAGTCTATATCATGCAATGGGCACTGCAGTATTTGCATTTCTTGGGGCAATGCTTACCTTTGAGCACATTGACGAAGCATCAACAGAGCTTAAGAAGTGCGTGGACCTCTGTCAACGTTTTCGAAAAAGAAACACTCTAACGGAAGCAATTGGCAATACATTCAAAAAAGTACCATTTTTAAAATGATATATATATATATATATATATATATATATATATATATATATATATATATATATATATATATATATATATATATATATATATATAGATATATAACATAGATATTTTTTAGAAAAATTTCAACACACTCACAGACTTGGACCGCCACGCGGAGCTCTGTATGGCCGAAGTTTTGCTGATGAGCGCTCTACTCACTTTTATCGAGGACGAGAATCTCAGTGGGTTCATCCGTGGCAGTTTATAAGTCCGTCAATGCTATAATTGTTTTAGGTATTATCGAGAGACTATGAAATGAAAATGGGAGTGAGAGAGTGGGAACAAGAGGGAGCTACCGATAATATAGACACGAGCATTGCTTTCAGATTCTGTGGACAAATAATGAAGCACCGCAAATGGGATGCGAGTTCAGCAATTGTGAAAATTCATTTTAAAAGCGGAGTACATCTAGGAATCGGAACTTTCAACCTAATGATATCTATGCTCCCAACTCGTATTATTAAGATACTGCAATTTATTGGGTTCTCCACCAATAGGGTAAGCAACACATTACAACAGACTCCTTCCGAGGCTTATGTTTGAAGTAAACTTATTTAGAGTGATGGCTTAAATGATCTGCGCACAGGATACCAAGAGAATGGCCTGCGGCAAACATTGTTTGCTCGGTTATCATCTAATGGTTGTACCCATGCTCAGCGCTAGAATTTCCATGAATGATCTAAGCCTATGCGATGGAATACTGACTACCCAGTTGACCAAATATCCGAATGGGGTTTGGATGCTGTTCTTCAAGGGAAGATTTGAATTGATCCAGGGTAATTTAGCTGCCGCTGAATTGTGGTATATTCGCTCCTGGCAGTCACAGGATACTTGGCCCCAATTGCACTATTTAAGTTTTTGGGAGCTGCTATGGATCAATTGCATACAACAAAAGTGGAATGATGCACAGTTTTATGCTAGTCAATTACTCGAAAAGAGTAACTGGTCGCGATCTATATATTCCTATCAGTTGGCTGTAATTAAATTAATGTTATGCCCTAAATCGGACGAAGACAAACAGAAAATTTAAAAATTAATGTTGGAGGTGCCGCAGTATAGGCAAAAAATTGCTGGCAAATCTTTGCCAATGGAGAAATTTATGGCTGGCCGTGCTATTCGATATAGGAGCCAGAATAATAGACTCGTCTTGCCTCTAATTGAGTTGATGTATCTATGGAATATGTTCGAATTTATTGGCAACAACTACCAAATATCTGATAACTTTCTACAAATCATCGATGCGGAACTTGCCACGTTTTCCGAAGCGTCAACGAACTTATATTACGCACATAATCGGGCTTTATGCCTTTTGCTACGTGGATCGTGTTATGTTCAAATGGGTAAGCCGGCATTAGCGCTACAGTAAGTATTTGTCAATCATGATCCATAGTTAAAGTAATTGAATATTTTCCTGTAATTCGATATTCAGGGATTTAAGTGAGTGCATTGCTCAAATTGGAATTGTCCAAGATCACTTTATTATCCCGTACGCCTCCGTGGAATCTGCACTTTGTCACGCAGAAAGTGATCCGGTTCTAGCAATATCCATGCTACAGGAAACCAAGTACAATAAAATTTTTTTTCCTATAAACCAATTATTGAAAATATTTGTATTTAAGAAAAAAATTCTCGAAATATGCATTGGAATCGCGCCTGCACTTCAGGATTCATATGGCCCTCATGGATCTCAACGCAAATATTAATATCCAGAAATAGTTACAATTATTGCAGACATACATAGACACCACATGTATTTTTCGCTGGCGAGGTATAAAACAAGTAAGAAAGCTCTAGTCGGGGTGCCCGACTAGGAGATTCCCTGATCCCAGTCCTCTGCTCTGCTTACGCGAGCAGCTACAAATTTGAACATAAGTAGCAGCTAAAAATTCAGCTCAATTCAATCGCAATTTCAATTCTTGGAATAGAAAAGAATACACGCATTTGAATGTATGTGTGCACACACATAGGAAAAATGCGTTCGCGTGGCGCTGCTGACATGTGCTTTTGCAAATCGGCCAAACGTTTTGTTTAATAACTTCTGTTTTACTTCATGGATTTCAGCATATGATCTACATATCCTATTGGCTTGGTTGAGATGCAAGCGCCTTCACATAATGCCCCTAGTTCCAACTAAACTTAAATTCTAAGAATTTGGGGGATTTTGGAGCCGGTATCCAAAATCCAACAAAAATCAAAATTGCATTAAATATACAGTGGTTCACAGCTTATTTCAACCAGCACCTTAAAAAAAGTTTGTTGGGCTATAAAATCTAAACTATTGGGGATATCCCGAAAATTTAAATGCAGGTTGTTAGTGTGATGTTTAAACTAATATAAAATCAATTCATTTATTTTTTAAATATTTTTTCAATATTTAATAATGTTTAAAAACTAAAAAATGAGACCAAAACTGTTCCACAGCTTATTTCAACCACTTATGATATAACATTATATAACATTAAAATAACATAAAATAATAAAAAATTAATACTTAGTGTGACCACCCTTTTGGTTAACTATTATTTTAAGTCTTTTTGGGATAGATTCCACCAAGTTTTTAGTGACTTCTGGAGTAATTTTTTCCCATTCCTCAACCAATGCAGCTCTTAGGTCCGATTTGTTGGATATATTGTGTTTGCGAATGTTTTTTTCCAAAATCGACCACAAATTCTCGATGACATTTATATCTGGTGACTGCGCTGGTGGTTTCATAACGTGCGGACATTTCCAGATCAGCCAAGTCTGGACAATTCCCGCAGTGTGTTTCGGGTCATTATCTTGATAAAATCTGAAGTCGTCCTTTATGCCCAGTTTCTGAGCACTTTGAATTAAATTTGACTTCAAAATATCAAGATATTTGCCTTTATCCATCGTAGTCTCAATGAACTCTAAGTTCCCAACGCCGGCTGCTGACATACAGGCCCAAACCATAAGGCTGCCTCCGCCATGCTTTACTGTAGCTCTCAAATGTTTTGCGTCAAGCTCTGTGTTAGGCTTACGCCACACATATGAGGGCCCATCCGACCCAAATAAATTAAATTTGGACTCATCGCAAAATAAAACTGTATTCCAGAATCCAATGTCCTTGTGCAAGTGCTCCTGGGCAAATTTTAAGCGACACTTCTTGTTTTGTCGCTTATAAAAGGCTTCTTGCGTGGTACTCTGCCACTAAAGTCATGTTCCCGAAGCACACGGCGAATAGTTTCTGGGTGGCATGACTTGCCCAACTCCTCCTTAACATCATTGGCTACTTGTCGAGCCGATATCCTAGGGTTATCCCGGATTTTTCTTACAATATAGTGCTCGTCCGTGGGATTAAAAATTTTGTTTGGAGCATTTCTACCTTTATCGTGGGTTCTTTTTTCACGGACAAATCGGTATATGATGCTTTGAACTGTAGAATCACTAAATCCAACCATCTCAGCAATTTTTCTACGGGAATAACCATTTTTATAATGTTTCAGAACAAGTTCCCGCTGCTCAATAGGTGTGCGTGGTCCCATTTTGCTAAATTCACTTTTCTGCAAGTTGAGCTTTCAAAATTCTGCAAAAATTTATTTTATCATACTGCGAAAACAGTGAATAAAGCATAGAACAAGAATCTACCGTTGTATTGCAAAATAACGGATCTTTCATCAGCTGCAAAGTTTGTGGTTGAAATAAGCTGTGGAACTGTTTTGGTCTCATTTTTTAGTTTTTAAACATTATTAAATATTGAAAAAATATTTAAAAAATAAATGAATTGATTTTCTATTAGTTTAAACATCACACTAACAACCTGCATTTAAATTTTCGGGATATCCCCAAAAGTTTAGATTTTTTAGCCCAACAAACTTTTTTTAAGGTGCTGGTTGAAATAAGCTGTGAACCACTGTACATAAAACTAAATACTAGCTCTTAAGACGTCCGAGATACAATTTATTAACTGCATTTCAATTATGTTTTTATTCGATAACAATTAAATGCGAATGGTTAGAGAATATTTGAAACAAACTCAATATGCGCGTGCTATACACGGACCTACAAAAAATTTTAAGTCTCTAACTCTTATAGATGCTGAGACCTACGCATTCACACATACGGAGAGACGGACGGACGGCTTGTCGTCCTGATCAAGGTTATATATACTTTATGGGGTCTGCCACGCCTCCCTCTGCCCTCTTACATACATTTGCACAAAACCATTATAGCCTGATTTCCAATTTTCAATGGGATCAGGGTATAAAGAGACGCGATTAAATAAAAACAAATAAGGCTCTTGTCTGAACTGCCTACAGAACTCCTTTCGATCTGCAGATTGTTCTCACGCATACATATGTATATGTATGCATTTAACAATGTATTTGAAAAGTGTAAAATAAAAATTTTTCCCGTATGATTCTAAAAAATAAATTATATTTAATTTATATAACTCAGATATATGATTTAATAACTGAAGAACTATACCGTTCCTAATTGATTTCATTGAATTTGGATACAGGTGCTTAGATCTACTTGTTGCTGTGTACGATTGAGTGGGTTCTGTGTGTTCTGGTTAAGAACATATATACTTTATGGATTTGTTTTGTCTGTTACATACATTTCAACAAAACCATGATAGTTTGAATTTCAGTTTTCAACAGTTACGGGTTCTTAATTGTTTCCATGTAGTTCACATCTCATTTTGTTTTTAAGGCTTTTCAGAGGATCTGTAGTTGAATATCAACAGCTGTTGCATTAATAAGAGATTGTTTCGTATTATCATATATAAATAAGTTAAAATTTATAATAAATTTAGATATTTTATTATAAGATTAATTGTTTCATGTACATGTAGTTAATTGTATGTATACATATTTCTCTATTATGTAAGTCGTATAATGATAAGGGGATTATTTTTTTGTATTTATTATTTGTATCATAGTGTAAAAATGTATTGGGGATCATTTTGTTTATAATATTGTGCCATAGTTGGATCAATATAATAAATTCTATATTTTTCTTTCCGCTTAGTATATAAATACTTTATAATGATGATGATACGTCATCCCTTAGAACAGAAAAATTTGTATATCTACGAATATACATTTCTTTTTATTTTTATTAATTGAATTTTACAGTAAAAATGCAGAAGCCTTATCTAATCAGTACTATTTGCGTTAAGAATTAACATTAAACAGAAATTTAGCGGTAAGCATATATTGGTTGATCGGAAATCGTATCGCAATTGATAACTAATATTAGAAGATCTGAAATTTCTTACCTCTATTGAAATATTTAATACTAATGTGCCTCATCGTATGTTTGAATGTTTATGTATTTTGTGGAAGTGAAATTTCTTTGTATTTTAGAGCTTTTACTTATACTAAAACTGTTTAGTTATTAGAGCACCTCTCTCAAAACATGCGATTGAAAATAGTAGTATATTTATAGAATTCTACATTTCCAATTAACAATGACCGTTATATATTTTCTACAATTGTTTAAGACTCTTTGTAAATGAATGCTTCATTTGGGGTATTTATTCGAGAGACATGGTTTAAAGTTAACATAATGATTTTATGTCAAATCTTCATAACAAAAACGCGAAGTACAGTAAATATGAATTAACGTCTTTTAAAAAATTTATTAAAACAAACGATGTAAATTTAAATTGAAAGTTTTTCTTTTGTTATAAGTTAAAATTTAAAGACTGTAAACATTCATTACCAAAATTTATTTAATTCTTAATTCTTTAACTTGATTTTAATAAATACTATGTCAGTAGATAAAATATGAATAAAAGAATATTATTAATGCTAACATTATTACATGTAAGTACGTAGGACTAATTTATTTTTCAACTGCCTTAAAATGATTATTCTGCGTGTTTCAGCTGCCAAATGGTAAAAAGCAGCTTTTAAATTCATATATATATATATATATATATATATATATATATATATATATATATATATATATATAATTTAAGAAAAACAGATATCACATGTGTATTTTTGTGTATCCGATTTTCTTAAATTCAGCAAATATATATTACAGTATATACACTAAAAATAATATATATTGAATATTCATAATTGTATTCAAGCTTTGCCTAATTTGTAGGAATATGAATACAGTTACTAAAGTTATCTTTTTTTAAATATTTGTATTGTGTATGTATGTATGTATGCATATATATATATATATATATATATATATATATATATATATATATATATGTATATATATATATATATATATATATATATATATATATATATATATATATATATATATATATATATATATATATATATATATATATAGTAATGTATGTATTACTATGTATATCACAAGTTTAAAGAGAGTAGAAAGTGTTGAATTAACTACAATTGGCAGTAAGGGGCGGCAGCGACGACAGGTGTTGAGAGAATATATAAATAGATATATATATATATATATATATATATATATATATATATATATATATATATATATATATATATATATATATATATATATATATATATATGAAGTGTACTTGCTTAGCAGTCGATGCCGTTAATATTACTACATATTAGAGATGCGCTGCGACTTGGCTGATGGACCCCATTTGTTGGCTTGCCAGGAGTGACCTCCACTTGTTCTTCATTGACGCCCCGAAAGCGCAGGAAACCCTGATCAGCAACAATCATACTATCCGCGGCGCATGAAGGTGATTCTGCATCGCCTGATGCTGTTGAAGCATTTGTCTTTAGGTCTTTTGTATTATTTTGTACATGCAGGTGTGGAGTTTTGTTTGTCGTAATGCTGTTATCGCTTGCTATACAATATCCATGCTCATTATTACTTATCAAGTTGGTGCACTCGACATTGTTGCCTGATATCATATCCTCATCTTCTTCCTCATCTTCCTCTTCGGAATTGTTATGTTTGTAATGCAGCTGGTGATGTTGATGCGGATGGTGGTGTGATTGCTGCTGTTGCTTCAGTTGAAGTTGCTTTATCGCCAATTCATTGCAAGCGCCCGGTGCTAACTCAAAATTATTCGATGGTAAGGTTCTATTATTGACGGTGTTCACACGTCCACTTCTTTGAAAACAATGCGAAGGCTCAGTGTGTGCTAATGTCTGAGCACCATTCACTCTTTTAATGCCGGGCATAGCGGTGATTGCACGACCAGGGCCTGGGCCAAGACCATGACCATTTTCTGTACTGATACCTCCACACTGACCAGCAACCGTTTTCGAGCCGGTAGCAATGTTGCTTAATGTACCGCTTTTCCGCACACCATTGTAATGACCACCACTCTCATATGCATTATAGCTGGTATAACGTATACCATTTGATGAGGAACATGAATTTGTTGAATTTGAGCTACGTCGTTCTGGATATTCATTTGTCGTATCGAGCTGACTGTTATTATCATGCTTTCGATCCCGGCTCTTTGTAAGGTTGCGCCCGTCTTTCTCCCTCTCTGTCCAACATTCATCGGTTGGATGTGAACCATTACCAATAGATTTTTCTTTGAAAACTGGCCGCTCAAAATTATTAAACTCATAGTTGGAATTCTCATGTAATGGCTCTGAATAGCAGCTATCGCTCTGCAATAGCAGCATTTGCTGCTGTGATGTACCGGAAGAACCGGACCCAGAACCTGATCCAGATGCTGATCCAGAGCTAACAGTATTTTTGGCCAATTTTTGAATGGCTCCAACTCCGACCCCACCGACAGCACCTGTTGAACTAGTGCGTAAATCAAAATTTGGATTCTCGTAATGATCGGTTGTTGCATCGGTCATATAATCCGCGCTCATATATGACGTTGGTTCATGCACGCGGCTGTTATGCTGATGTTTATATTGATTATGATGAATATGATGGTATCTAGATGTTTGTGTACCATATTCAGCTGTAATATTATGATTGATACCACTTCTTACAGAGCCAGTATCGTAAGGTCTCTGATACATAGGTTCTTGCAGCTGATACTCGGTGCTACCGCCACTTGGAGACGCCACCGATGGTCCCGCCAATGAGTTTAGAGCATAGCTATCATCATAGATAAGCTTTCCTGTACGCATCGTATACGTATGTAAATTAGTGTTTGCATTGCAAATGGCTGGATAATCGGTTTCGAACTGTTCCTGGCTGGAGCTTGATGTACAAGGCAAGAAGAAGTTTGCAACATTTGAATGTGAATTGTGGTGGGTAGCAGCAGCATGCTTTTCTCTCAATACGCTGCTGGTGACATTGGCACTACCAAAGCTACCAGTAGCTTGCCCAACCATACGAACATCGCTATTGATGGATATGGCGGCATTGGGATTGCTACCAACACTGGTCTTTAGGCCCGTCACCCAGGATATTAGAGTTATAATTGCAATCTCGATCAGACGCAATGAAAACTGATAGCCCCACTGCATCCAATCAATTTCAACAATATTAGCTTGACTCATCAAAGGACGCGCTGCTGAGATGCAAATAGCGCCAAAGATTTGTAGAACAGCTAATAAAACAAAAAGCAATGCTGTTGCGATTGTAATATGAATTGCATAGGACAAATTTTGATAGCCATGTATATAGTTTTGTGATTTGCTTCTTAGTATGCGCTTTAGAATCCGATATAAATACAGATATAGTAGACCCAAACTAAAGCAAATGAAAATATATATTATTTGGCATATCAGTGACAGAACACGAGGAGGAGGCGGATTTGCCAAACTGCTTGATGGGCTAGCTGAAAACGGTGATTGCGGTTGTTGTAGAAATTGTTGGTTCTGCTGCTGCTGTTGACGACGAAAGTATTGCTGTTGCTGCTGTTGCTGATAGTACATATGATGGTTCTGTAGTGTATACGATTCGACATAATGCAAAGTTATGCAAAGTCCAACATGAACACCACAACCGACAACGACGGTTAATGGCCGGACTAGCGCTGAATACCGATTATTTTTGTGATTGAGCGACTTGAGAAACAGAAATAGTATTAGCACTGCGAATGCAACGGTCAAGAATGTTGACGGCAAATTCAACAAAACCTCTGCGACAAATATTTGAAATGTTCCATGAATATTGTATGCATCAACACACAAGTAAATTATGCGCATTATGCAAATTGCAATTAGTATAAGTTGTATGTAAACAAAATATGACTGTGCGAATAGATGTGTCAATTTGTTATAGGTAACAAGCTTGTAAAACGAATAGACTGCTAATATGGTGAATAGTACGACAGAGAGATATATATGTATGTTCCATGCCCACGTCCATGTGGTATGTGCAGATGCTGCTGCCGCAGCAGCTCCGCCCACATCATCTTCCCCATTTACGACTCCTTTTATGCCAGCATCTTGATCAGATTTACCTGCTACTAAATTGCTTTTCAAAGTTGGTCTTGCGCTTGTTGTTGCTGACGTAAATGATGTAGCAGCTGCCTCACCAACTGCAGCTGCAGCGGATGGTGTTGTGACTGCTGCCTGACTAAAATTACTTCCGAGCGAATTTTTTGTAGCAGCAGCATTATTAAAATCCAATTGTCCTGGCGACTGCTTACTCTTATTTATATTTGGACTGGCAGCGGAAGATGTACCATTATCACCAGTCATACTGCTGCTACTACTACTATCTATTGCAGCTTCAACGTTATCAACTGAAACAATCGGCGATGCTGGCGGCTGATGGTAGGTGACCATGGGGCGTTGTGTCACGTGCCGCAGCAAAACGGCAGGAATGTCACCTTTCTTACCATTTGATCCCAGTATACGTCTAATATTCGGTATTACTTCCTGACTTTTATTAGAATTTTCCTTGCCATTAGAAGTGCCGGTTTCTTGTGTTTTACGATTGTTGGCATTATTATTATGGTCAGGTGTTTCAACTGCAACTGCATCATTTCCATTGCGAGACGGTGTATTGAGTGTTTTTTTACGATCGCCGGAAACGTCAAATGTTCCTTGCATGCTGGTCGCGAAAAGTGACTTTTTCGGCTCTGCGGAACTGGTGACGTAGCTGTCGTTTGAATATCCATTTTCGTTACCAATAGATGCTGCCAAATCGGGCGGACGAAATGGTATTCTTTCATGGCCGGGCATCAAGCTGGGTGGCGGTATTGGACGCCTGTTATTAAATTGCACTGTATTCGATATAATACCTTCGTTATTAGTGCCCCGTAATGTGGGTTTGTCGGCAAATGGATTTTGATATTCCGGTGGTAATGGCGGAGTAAAAAATGATCTTGATGGTGGCGAATATGACGGAATATCTCCAGGGTACATTGGTATGGTTGGTTGGCCGCTGGTTTTCTTTAGTAAGTTAGGAACTATCGAAAAAGAGAACATTTTAATACTAATTAAACTCATATTCAAATTCATTGCAAAACTAATCTAATTACTTGATGGCATTGGTGTTGAATTGTACTGCATTGTATGTCGATGACGATCTCTATCATGACTGCTGATGCTATGATGACGATTTGGATTCGGATAGGTGGGATTATTATTACTTTTTAAGATATCAGCGTTTGGAGCTGAAGTTGGTAGCGCATGATCGCGTTCCAAGTCTAGTTCATAGTTCCTATGGCGACCTCCATTATGTTGGGCTTGATTAGCCGATTGGTATCTATAAAATTGAAATAAATAATTAATCACGTTCCAACGTAATTAAATTCTTACGTTAATCAAAAATGCTCTAGTCGGCAGTCACCGAATATGAAATACTCTGCACGGTGCCAAAACTACTGCCTCAAATAATAAGAGGTTTCTCGTATAATTAAATAACAATAAAAGCACGCCTGTTGCTGCGCAATAAGAAATTCTTTTTTAAACAAGTAAGAAAGCTCTAGTCGGGGTGCCCGACTAGGAGATACCCTGATCCCAGTCCTCTGCTCTGCTTACGCGAGCAGCTACAAATTTGAACATAAGTAGCAGCTAAAAATTCAGCTCAATTCAATCGCAATTTCAATTCTTGGAATAGAAAAGAATACACGCATTTGAATGTATGTGTGCACACACATAGGAAAAATGCGTTCGCGTGGCGCTGCTGACATGTGCTTTTGCAAATCGGCCAAACGTTTTGTTTAATAACTTCTGTTTTACTTAACGGATTTTAATGAAATTTTCAGCATATGATCTACATATCCTATTGGCTTAGTTGAGATGCAAATGCCTTCACATAATGGCCTTAGTTCCAACTAAACTTAAATTCTAAGAATTTGAGGAATTTGGAGCCGGTATCCAAAATCCAACAAAAATCAAAATTGCGTAAAATATACAGTGGCTCCAACGCCAAATCGGACAAGACTATTTATTTTTTTCAAAGTGTTTTTTCTTATGCAGTAAGTTAATTTTTTATCGTTTTCACATTTTTGCTTAAATCTATTATGTATAAGCCTCCCAAAACAAAAAAAAAATTTGTAATTTCAAACGGCAACATTTTTTTTATTTTAAAAAACGAGCAACAAGTCCGATTTTGAGCTTCAACGCCAAATCGGACAAAAGAAAACTTAAATGAAAAATAACAGAAAAACGTAATATTTAATATTTTGTTGCAAAACCTTTGTTTGCGACAACAGCCTGCAAGCGATTGGGAACTGATTTGACCAACTTTTTGCAGATCTCTGGCTCTATGGAGTTCCAAGCTGCAAGTAATCCCTTTTTTAATTGGTCAACTGTGTTATACCGGTTTTGGTACACTTTCCTCGCCAAAATTTCCCACAGATTCTCTATGACGTTTATATCCGGGCTCTGGGCAGGTGTTTGGATCAGTTTAGGACAGTTATAGATTAGCCAGAGCCTAGCTAGCATTGAAGTTCGCTTGGGGTCGTTGTCTTGATAAAGAACAAAGTCTTCAAGTATCCCCAATTTCTCCGCACTCTGCTTAACATTTTTCTTCAAAATGTCAAGGTAGCCAAATTTATCCAATATGCCATCAATAAAATGCAAATGGCCAACTCCCGCACTCGACATACAGCCCCAAACCATGACTGAACCTCCTCCATGCTTAACAGTGCCTATGGTGTTCTTGGGCTCAAACTCAGTATTTGGTTTACGCCACACATACACGTTACCATCGGACCCATGCAAATTAAATTTACTTTCATCAGTAAACAACACCTTTAAATAAGATAAGTGTATGATGATATGATGATTATAATATGATATACAACCAACTAACATGATTCCAAAAGTCATCGGTTTTTAGCAAGTACTCTTTTGCGAATTTTATTCTAAACGCCTTGTTCTTAGGGCTAATATACGGCTTTTTTTGTGCAACTCGGCCATGCAAATCATACCGATGCAAAGTATTGCGCACTGTGTTGTCACACACATCCTTTGCAAAGTTTGTTTTTATTGACATCCTGAGTTCCTTTGCGGTTTTAAAGGGATCAACCTTAATTTCCCTTATAATTGACCGTTCTTCTCTTGAGTTTAATCGCTTTCTTTTTCCCTCCTGGCTTTTGTTAATTAATCTTCCATCCTCCCGAAACCTTTTTATGATATCATGAACGGTAGATTTGCTTCTTCCGACCAGATCTGCTATTTCCCTAACGGGTTTGCCATCAAAATGCAGTTTTAATATTATTTGGCGTGCCTCAACACCAGTTTGCTTCCCACGTGGAGCCATTTCGCAAAAATAATTTGTGTTACTGTCACTTTTGAGCTTGAGAACATAACGAAATGCAATAAGCAAAACAAAAACGAAAATCTCCGTCAAATAACGGATCTTTTTCTTGCAGTTTTCTTTTGTCCGATTTGGCGTTGAAGCTCAAAATCATACTTGTTGCTCGTTTTTTAAAATAAAAAAAATGTTGCCGTTTGAAATTACAATTTTTTTTTTCTGTTTTGGGAGGCTTATACATTACATATTTAATAAAAAATGTGAAAACGATAAAAAATTAACTTAGTGTTAAAGAAAAACAACTGTGAAAAAAATAAATAGTCTTGTCCGATTTGGCGTTGGAGCCACTGTACATAAAACTAAATACAAAATTTGGAGGCTCTAGCTCTTAAGACGTTTGAGATATAATTTATTTACTGCATATCAATTATGTTTTTATTCGATAACAATTAAATGCGAATAGTTATCGAATATTTGAAACATCCTTGACCTGCGCGTGCTATACACGGACCTACAAAAATTTCTCTAGCTCTTATAGATGCTGAGATCCACGCGTTCACACATACGGACAGACGGACGGACGGACAGACAGAGGGACAGGGCTCAATCGACTCGGCTTGTCGTCCTGATCAAGAATATATACTTTATGGGGTCTGCCACGCCATTATACCCTGATTTCCCATTTTCAATGGGATCAGGGTATAAAAACTGAAAAATAGGGCTAAATTCAGAAAGACAAAAAATAATTAAGAATGTTATAATCGTTCACGATCTTAAGCTTAAGAAAAAGTGTTTTTTTCTTTTATTAGTTAGGGCTATACAAAGTGGTCAATCTTTAGGGAACTTGGTAACTTAGATTATATTTAATAAGTATAAGCACTAGCAGTAACTCACTTGATAGCCTCAAATTTTGGAAGACATAGTTTCAGCAGGTTTATCAAGGCCCCAATAAACGTTCTACAATATATTGACATACCTGAGTGTAGTTAAAAGTGGCGTCGCGACAGTGGTGAGGCCCAAAATGTAGCTGTTATCGGGTATACTTCGTTTAGTCGTGGATGTTGTTCCATAAGCCACTTTAATTAACACAGCTGCAACGCTTCGCTCCAAGTTGTCTAACTTGTCGAGATATCCGTTTACGGCAACTGCAGATCTACCAGCCGTGCTATTGCTGGAAATTGATTTTCCAGCTGTTCGAAAGTTCGTGTTATTAGAGATCGCAGACAAACGGTCTCCATTAGCAATGCCGACTACATCGTCTTCATCCACGAATATCGATTGCGATGAGCATATAAGGGAAAACGTTACTAAAAACGCAATAATCATGTTACACTTTTTCCGAAGGATGTTGCATTTAATCGATGTCTGCGTTGCAAATATATTGTTGCTTGCTTGGCTGCTGATTTCACAGTTTTTTAACAAACTTTTAACCGCATGCGTACGCTGAGTATTACAATTCGGATTATTGGCAGGTTTAATAGGCTGCTGGATACATATTAATTCAGACTTCTTTGAATTTGATAATTTGACATTTAATACTGCTTGGCTACGCTCCTTGCTTGCTCTTAAAAGTGGAGATACATTCAGAAAGTTGAAGGTTAATAGAGCGTTACGCCCACATTTTGAAGCAATGTCTGTAAAAATAAAAATAAATATATATATAATAAATATTTATTAACATAACGTTATTTATTTATATATTTAAGAGTAGAGGAAATTTATGATTGATCAAATAAATAGCTTTTTATGCACATTCATGAAGTGAAAGAGTTTATGGGCTACCAAACTTGAAAGTTATTTTATAATATAAATATATAAATAATATAAATATAATTTAAAAATACTGTATAGTCTACAGTAATGTATTTAGAAACTAAAAATTTAACGACTAAATTTGTTTTAGTTAAATTTACATAAATTACTATTACATGAAATGAATAAAATTATCGCTTATCTTTAGAGAAGAAATCAATCATTGACCCTCAACTGTTTGGACCAAAAACCATTAAAATAGATCTGACAGATATAGACAAACTATCATTTATTTTCTTGAAAATAGCGGATTCTGTAAATTCTTTAAATCTACAAAAAAAATTGAAATCGTTGACAATGGGAAATCAGGCTATAATGGTGGTAAAGGAGGCGTGGCAGACTCTACGAAGTGTATATATTCTTGAGCAGGACAATTGAGACCTGTCCGTCCGTCTGTCAGTATGTGTATAAATATATATAATATGTGAATAAGTTGTAAAGCTTTTAAGTCAATGTTAATATTGTTAGGTTCTTCAAAAAATTGGGCAAATAGTGTTTTATATGAACACGATAAAAAATGCACATAGAATTCCCAATTTGTTCACTGGCATACATACATCCTCTTTTCATATGTACATACTTCTATAAGCATACCTACGTCTTGGGCCAAGTTTTGTCAACTATTGGCCTCAACAACTACGAAATGCATTGTAAGTTGCGCAATAGCCCAAAAAAATTACCATAAATTGTTAGTTGATTACTTTTTTTACAGAGAAAATGTGTAATTTTAGCCCTGTATGCAATCATTGTATTTCTGTATTAAATATATTTATGTACATACCTATGCATGACTACAATTCAGGTTGTTTGTAACAATTACTTAAAATCCAAATTTTTTCTCAATGGCCAAAGTTGTCGAATGGAAATGGTTATTGCATTCATTAAATACATTATGTCCACATATACACATATTTTTAGATAACCAAATTTTTAATTATGCATTTGTATTTGAAAATGCATACAAGCCACATACCATTTATGTATATACCTTTATGTATATGCATATCTACGTCAAACAAGTTTCTTTGCAAGTATACAGTTACATATGTACATACGCATAAAAATATTAATATAGATTGCATGTACATGAGAATGAGTAAATCTTCACGTATTTCATACACCGTCAATATATTAACATTGCACCGCACTTTATTAAGTCAAATTGCATGTATATATTCTTGAGCAGGACAATTGAGACCTGTCCGTCCGTCTGTCAGTATGTGTGAACGAGTCGATCACAGCATCTATAAGAGCTAGAGACTGAAATTTTATTGGAGGTCCGTGCATAGCAAGCGCATATCTATTTTTATTTAATACAAACAATATCGAAATGCAGTTAATATATTATATTTTATGCGTCTTAGGAGCTAGAGCCTCAAATGTTGTATTTAGTTTTATGTATATTTTACGCAATTTTGATTTTTGTTGGAATTTGGATATCAGCTTCAAATTTCCCCAACATTTTTAAATTTAAGTTCAGTTGGAAATAGGGCCATTATGTGAAGGCCTTTGCATCTCTACCAAGGTAATAGAATTTGTAGATCATATGCTGAAAATATGCTAAAATCCATTAAGTAAAACAGAAGTTATTAAACAAAATGTTTGGCCAATTAGCAAAAGTACATGCCAAGCAACGCCAAGCGCACACATTAGAAAATATTAAAATAAAAACAGATAGGACTGGCATCACGGTATCTCCTAGTCGGGCACCCCGACTAGAACTTGCTTACTTGATTTTGTTAATATTTTCCAGTTTGTACCCATCATTAAAGAATAACGGATTAAAACCAGACATTAGGACTCCATCAACTCTACCAAAAAAAACAAAAATAAAACGTCACTTCGACGTCTGTAACCGAACACAGAAATTCACGACATCGAGCGCCGCCTCTACCAACAGCGCCACTGCACTGCTTGTGCAAGACGTCGCAAATCTCAAGTGAAGTAGCAGATGACATATTAAACGCAATTCAATCGCAGTTTCGATTCTTCGAATAGAAAATACACGCATTTGAGTGTATATATGTACATATATGTTTATGTATATACAGTTTGACACGAAAGTGTTTTTACATGGGGAAAAAATTATATTTTTGTTCTTTAACATAAAAAAAATATACTAACTATGAGATTTCAAAATTTTTTTTAAATTATACTATGTTTTTTCAAAGTTCTGTCTTTCAAAAATAATTAATAAAAATTAAAAAACTATTAACAAACGCAATAAAAAACAATAACAACTAAAAACATATTCAAATTCAAGTGACACGAAAGTGTTTGCACACAAGCTAATCTTTATTTCTTTGTATTGCTAAAATCGCATTTACCGTTATTTTCGGCGTTTTCAATATGCACAGCTGCGGCTGATGCTATGTTCTGAAGAATTTCGTCATATTTTGTAAGAATCGATACACATTCATTACAATCTTGAACAAATTTGAACAAATTAAAAATGCCAGGGAAGCGATTGTCATTTGACATGATTCAACTGGTTTATTATAACCACTCCATAGGAAAATCGGTCTCGGAGATAGCAGAAATGTTTATAATATCGAAGAGGACCGTTTACAATATTTTAAGCCGGGCAGAGAACGATGAAACACTGGAGCCAAAGCGTTCTACTGGACGACCTCGGGCGTTAACAGATAGGGCAGAGCGTATTCTGGCCAGGAAAGTTATTGATAACCCAACAATTTCGACCTGAACGCTTGCCAGGTAGTGTCGTATTGCCATATCCTGCGAAAGTGTCCGCCGAGCCCTAAAAAGGAACGAGTTTGCATCCCGAGATATGCGGAAAAACCCATTATTATCGTCTGGCCATAGAGAATCGGTGGGCTGATCTTATGTAAAGGACAGCCAAGCGATGTCCAACAAATAAAAGGGATTTTAAGTCTTATATATTGGAGGAATGAGAGAAGACACCGGTGAAATATGTTCAAAAGGTAATATATTCCATGAATAGACGGTTGGAAGCGGCCATTGAAGCCAACGGAGGTCATACCAAATACTAATTTTAATAGTTAATTAAGTTAATATTGCCTTATTTTCGAAAAGTATTTATGTGCAAACACTTTCGTCTCACTTGAATTTGAATATGTTTTTAGTTGTTATTGTTTTTTATTGCCTTTGTTAATAGTTTTTTAAGTTTTATTAATTATTTTTGTAATACAATAATTAAAAAAAAAACATAATATAATTTAAAAAAATATTGAAATCTCATACTTGCTGTTTGACACGTGCTTTTACTATATTGATTTTAAAGAAATTTTCAACATATGATCTACATACATACACTTGCCAGAAAAACTATGCGTACAGGCCTAATGAGCGACTTTGATAGAGAATAAATATGATAAATAATAGTATATTTATCAATATTATATTTTTTAATGAAAAACAATTTAATAACACACATTTATCAACAATTTTTGTTTTATAATATCAAACAGTTTTTTTTTTATATTTAAAATAAGAAAAAAACAACGAAAATTTACTTAGAAAAAGTATGCGTACAGACTAAAAAACAAAAGAAAAATAACTTTTTTTAATGAGAATTTGCAAAATTAATATGAGGTTGGATACCCCTTTCGCTTCTTGGTCTCTTCCAACCGTTTTGGCATCGATGCCACCGATTTCCGGGTGAAATCTACCGGAATTTTTACCCATTCCTCCATCAGAACCGATTTGACCATGTCCTTTGATGTAATTATTCGCTCTCTGATCCTGCGCTCCAAAAAATCCCATAAATGCTCTATGGGATTAAGGTCCGGTGACTGGGGAGGCGAATGAAGCTGGTGTCTAGTGTTGTAGAGCAACCAGAGCTTGACATTGTGGGCTGTGTGTTTGGGGTCATTGTCCTGTTGGAAGACAAAGTCCTCTCCAAGACCCAATTGTCTGGCGCTTTGGTGCAAATTGGTTTTCAATATATGGAGGTAATCCATATGGTTCATTGTGGACTCAATTAAAACCAAATTGCCCACTCCACTTGCTGCCATACACCCCCACACCATTACGCCACCTCCGCCGTGCTTTACAGTTGGAGCTAGATTTTGGACTTCGAACGCTGTGCCCCTCTTTCGCCACACAAGCTTTCTCCCCTTGACTCCAAATATACAAAATTTGCTCTCATCACTAAAAATTACTTGGTTCCAATAGTCTGGACTGACTTCCAAGTATTTTCTAGCGAAATCCAGCCGCTTGATTTTATTTGGCTCAGAGATGACCGGCTTTCGTCGAGCAACACGGGCATTTATTTCATTTTTCTTTCAAAATTTTCTTATGCTGTCTTCGTGAAGCTCTTTCTTGTACTTCTGTTTAACTTCTTGATTAATCTTTGATGCAGTTAATCCAGGGTTTAGCAGCACCGTCTTCAGCACGTCCCTCTTCTCTCTATCGGTCAGCTTTGAGGGCCTTCCCGAGCGTGGCTTTGACTTAACTGAGCCAGTCAAATTAAAGTTATTGACTACTCTTTGGACAGAAGAATGAGTTCTACCAACAATTTCGCCAATTTCTCTGCAAGATTTCCATTCATCGCGTAATTTTACGATGAGTTTCGTCAGATCGGGATCAATCTCTTTTAGTTTTCTGCCCATGGCGAAATCTATCAACTTAATGACAAAATTTGCAAACCAACACGTGATTGACATCCTTTAATACTTTCTTTACCATAATATGCTATGTAACGGTACTAAAAGCTTCACAGGACGATTAAGAACAATGGGTTGTTAGTTTGTACGCATACTTTTTCTAAGTGAATTTTCGTTGTTTTTTTCTTATTTTAAATATAAAAAAAAAACTGTTTAATATTATAAAAAAAAATTGTTGATAAATGTGTGTTATTAAATTGTTTTTCATTAAAAAATATAATATTGATAAATATACTATTATTTATCATATTTATTCTCTATCAAAGTCGCTCATTAGGCCTGTACGCATAGTTTTTCTGGCAAGTGTATGTATGCTAGTAGTTTCTTTTAGCTTACTTTCACATATTGCCACTTCTTGCAATTGAACTTAATTTTAAAGAATTTGGAGTCGGCACCGAAATATAACAAAAACAAAAATTGTATAAAATGTATGTACATACAACTGAATATAACATTTTCAGGCTTTAGTTTCAAACCCATGTACGATATAATTTAACAACTTTATTTCGATCATGTTTTTAATCGAATCAATAAAACAGGAACAGTTATCAATTACTTGAAACAAACTTGATTTGCGCGTGATATACACGTGTCTCTAAAAAATTAATTTTAAGTCTCTAACTCTTATGGATGTTGGGATCGACGCGTTCACACATACGGACAGACAGAGCGATACCGGCCAAGCGACTCGGCTTATCGTCCTGATCAAGAATACACATACTTTATGGGGTCTGCTCATTCTGCATGTTATATACATTTTAGTAAAAACATTCTTAAAGGGATAAGGGTATATAAGATGAGTAAGCTGAAATAATAACTAATGATATCAGTCAATCAAACTTCTTTGACCTTCAACTTTGCCGACATTTTTATTTAAAGCTTCATATACTTGCCTTCTTTCTGATTTATTGGTTCAATATATCGAAATTTAACTTTTATCCGCCGATTTATTGTTGACATCTCGGATGAATATAGTTAGTTGCTGACTTGTATTAGTTTTACCAACAGTAAACAGCTAATGATAAATGTGGCATAATTGATGTTTTATTTACCTGCCAATGAAAAATTAAGTGACATCAACTTTTGAGCTTTATCTCTGTATCTATAAACAATGAGGTTCAGTCGGTCTTGAATGAAGCTTACCGTTTGTTCAGCTATTTTATTAATTAGCTTTGAGTGATTTTGGTCGTTCTATTAATTTGCTCAGCGGTTTATATGAACGTTGCGTTCTGTTAAGATAGTCAGCAATCGATTAAGAGGGCCAGGGAATAACTGACCACCACGTACACGTGTCGTTCTTTGCGTTCTCAACTGAACTGATGAAAATATTTATCCAATATAGTTTTGATATTTCAAATAAACGATAAAAAGTAACTATGAAATTGTAGTTTTACCATTTCCAACTATTTAAAAAAGAGTTTCTAACTTTAAGGATGTTTCTATTTAATATTTATACTTCCTATCTTGGTCTGTCAATAATAATATAGTCTGTGATAACAATTTAACCTACGAACTAATCACAAAATATATATTGTGCTACATACACAAACATACTTTCTAATTTAAAGTTAAATTTTAATTTTTTAATTTTTCAGAATAAATGTAATATACATATATATTCAAAATTATAATTTATTTTCAACTATTTCTCATCTAAAAATGTAACATCAGGCTCTATATGTCCATATGCTATATTTATTGATGCTCTTTAAATTTAATCAGACTTCGCACAAATGCCTAAATATAACAAAAAAAAATATAATAATATATAAATATAATAATATATAAATATAATAATATATAAATATAATAATATATAAATATAATAATATATAAATATATATAATATGTGAATAAGTTGTAAAGCTTTTAAGTCAATGTTAATATTGTTAGGTTCTTCAAAAAATTGGGCAAATACAGTGTTTTATATGAACACGATAAAAAATGCACATAGAATTCCCAATTTGTTCACTGGCATACATACATCCTCTTTTCATATGTACATACTTCTATAAGCATACCTACGTTTTGGGCCAAGTTTTGTCAACTATTGTCCTCAACAACTACGAAATGCATTGTAAGTTGCGCAATAGCCCAAAAAAATTACCATAAATTGTTAGTTGATTACTTTTTTTTACAGAGAAAATGTGTAATTTTAGCCCTGTATGCAATCATTGTATTTCTGTATTAAATATATTTATGTACATACCTATGCATGACTACAATTCAGGTTGTTTGTAACAATTACTTAAAATCCAAATTTTTTCTCAATGGCCAAAGTTGTCGAATGGAAATGGTTATTGCATTCATTAAATACATTATGTCCACATATACACATATTTTTAGATAACCAAATTTTTAATGATGCATTTGTATTTGAAAATGCATACAAGCCACATACCATTTATGTATATACCTTTATGTATATGTATATCTACGTCAAACAAGTTTCTTTGCAAGTATACAGTTACATATGTACATACGCATAAAAATATTAATATAGATTGCATGTACATGAGAATGAGTAAATCTTCAAGTATTTCATACACCGTCAATATATTAACATTGCACCGCACTTTATTAAGTCAAATTGCCAAGTATTAAAATTATCAAGAATTATATTATTGACACAAAGAAACTCCTTTTCTGTTTCTCAATTTTTCTCTTTTACACAAAATGGCGTAGACACTAGAGATGTGAGAGAAATATTGAGACTATCGTATCGATTTTAAGCCAGCTTACAGACTGGGCCCGATTAATTGTCACGAATTCTCTTATACCGATACATTGAGTGCTATTCAATTATAATTTACGATATGTATATGCAAGGCTTATGAAAGGAAATCTAAATGTCTCAATTACCTTGTAAGAAATAAATTATATATGTATATATAAATATATATGTATATATAAATATATATGTATATACATATATATACAATATATACATACATATATATATATATATATATATGTATATATATTATGTAATTCATCGGAGTCCTTTTTTTTCAATGATGCCCATAACTATCGTAGACGACTGTATTAATCGGTTGATAAATCGAAACTTTGTTAGCCTTATCGATACTCCATGTGAACATCCGTAAGAAGTTAAAAGAGAACACAAAGAAAAAAGAATCAAAGTTACAATTATATATGTATATATAGATACATATATATATATATATATATATATATATATATATATATATATATATATATAATATATACATATATGTGTGTTTATATATACGCCTATATATATATATATATATAGGCGTATATATATATATATATATATATATATATATAGTGGTAATCAATCGAACAAAAGTCGAATTAATTTTGGATTCAACATGGATACATTTGATGTATCTGATAGGAGCAGGTAAGAACAATTGGTTTCAATTATGAATAATCCGATCCCCCAGCCAAGCAGTGACTCTACACGATATCGTTGTTCATATATATTGTTGTATACATTTTATTATTTAACTATAACTATAAGCGCAACTAAACTTACTTAATATTTATATGAAAATGTTGCAGCTGGTACTTTGGTTCCATGTCTCGACAAGATGCAACCGAAGTATTAATGAATGAGAGGGAACGAGGAGTTTTTTTGGTTCGCGATAGCAATTCAATTGAAGGCGATTACGTCCTTTGCGTTAGGTGGGTAAAAATGTATATATATTACACATTCAAAATGCTTATCATTTGTATTTTATTCTTAATTAAAGAGAAGACACTAAAGTTAGTAACTACATTATAAACAAGGTGCAACAACAGGACCAAATAGTTTACCGTATAGGCGATCAGTCTTTCGAAAACCTTCCTAAGTTATTAACTTTCTACACACTGCATTATTTGGACACCACACCACTGAAGCGACCCGCGCAGAAAAAACTGGAAAAAGTTATCGGCAAATTTGATTTTGTTGGAAGCGTAAATATACTAAAACAAATTGAAATTATATGCGCTATACTGTTTCACATTTAGGATCAAGACGACTTACCGTTTCATCGAGGCGAAGTTCTCACGGTAATTCGAAAAGATGAAGAGCAATGGTGGACAGCCCGCAATTCCACTGGTCTAGTTGGGCAAATACCAGTTCCCTATGTTCAGCGCGTAAGCTTTTTATAATTTCCGTCCTTTTCAATTTGCCGGTCGTAACGCATTGAGATAAATATTATTAATTTTTAAACCTAAGGGATAAATATTATCATGAAACTAAGTGTTTATAGCCGATTTTAGGAGTATTTAAATGGAAGAAACTCCGAAATATGTTCAAAAGTCTTAAGGCCAAGCTAAATAGTATTTAGTACACGCTTTTCGTAATTCGCCTTTCATGTTAAAAACAAAGACATTTGGGATAATTTTTATGTATCTGAATTCTTACATCCTTACCGCAGAATCACATAATATAATATATAGAGCAGATAAATAATTGTTAGCCTGGAAAACTTACTGACTCTTATTATAAAACTGTATAAACCACATTTTGTTAATAATATTAATTGAAATTGATAATATATATTCGGAACGCTTAGCGTTATATAATAATATGAATGATAAGGGGATCAGTTTTACAACTATGGTGGGGCCACTCAGAAGACATTGTTTATAAATTTAGCTGTTTTAAACTGAGAACGAATATTTTACAGTCGGTTGTGATTTAGTCGTAGTATATTATTGAGTGATATGATGAAATTTGTTTTTAGCTAACGGTTCTGACTGAGTTCTGAGTTCTGACCTGTACAAATTTATATATATATCACGCCGCATTGGTCGAGGAAAATAATGTAGAACAATAATGATGCATCTGTAAAATGGGGTAATTTTATATCAGATTGTCAACCCAGTAGGCATAGATTCATAAATTTAGTTTTAAGAGATATTCTGCAGTTACTTAAGCAAATTTCACAATCACAAACATTAATAATTTTCGTAGGAGACAATTTATCCACATTTTTAAATATTTATTTTGGATTTAGTACGACGAATCATTGGACGAAGATGGTATGGACCATGCAGCTACTTTAAACACAAGCGCTTGTTCAGCACGTTCCACAGGGGGCAGTTCCGAATCACCTTCAGTGTCATCCAGCCAGTTTAGTACATTAAAAAGGACAGACCTAAACGTGGGTATATGAATATGATTTATTTATTATATTAAAATATTTTACGTATTTGTAGCGCAAATTGCCAGCTCGAGCACGAGTCAAACAGTCTCGCGTGCCTAATGCATACGATAAAACGGCGCTAAAGTTGGAAGTAGGGGATATCATTAAAGTCACTAAAACCAATATAAATGGGCAATGGGAAGGAGAGCTTAATGGACGAAAAGGTCATTTTCCATTTACGCACGTTGAATTTGTTGACGATTGTGACTTAACCAATAATTCTGCGGATATTCGATTAAATAACGATTGGGTGGATCAACAACAATAATTTTCAATCATAATTATCTTATATTTTAGTATTTTAGCTTAAGAAATTATATTAATATTGTATCAATTAAGTGATGTTTACCAATTGTTAAAATATTAAACATATTGATTAATCATAGAGCATTAAAAAATAGATGGTTGGGAAATGGGGTACACACTTTATTAAAACTGGTTAATTTTAAATATTTTTAAATACAAAAATTAAATACATAACGTACTCGCCTAAAATTTGATTTAGTTTAACATGAATTAAATTTGTGTGCAAATTCGGTCTAATAATACAACTGAGCAGAAGCCATAGTGCGCGAGTCGGGACTTCTCAGCTAAGAAATCCCTCCCATGCATTACTAATAATAAATGCATACATCCATAAGAACGCATGCAAGGGACCGCAGGGCTACTCTTGGCCTGTTGGCTTCACTATGGAACTTAGTTGTAGAATAACTTTTATATTATATGAACTTTCTTAATCAATATCAATTAAAATCAATTATTATATTCTTATAATGACACATACATGTACTTGCCAAAGCAGGAATATTTCGTATTTGAAACACGTTTTTCGTGATCTTTTGAATGTGGGGCAAGTACAGTAAAGTTGATTTAAAAATATTCAATCTTCTACCGAAGCCGAAATGCTGTCTTACTAAAAATGCTTTAAACATATATTTATTTTCCTTTCATTTATTCCCTATTTATTTATTTATTTATGCAATTTTGGTTTTTTTGGTTGGATTTTGGATACCAGCTCCAAGTTTCCCCAAATTCTTAAAATTTAATAAATTTAAAATTAAAATCTATTAATTAAAACGGAAGTTATTAAACAATCAAAATTGCGATTGAATACTGCTTGAATTATCAGCTACTATTTAGCTTCAAATTTGCAACCTATTGCACAAACAGTGAACTGGCGCTGTTGGTGGAGACGACGCTCGTAAGCGATAATCTCTGGGTTCGAGCTCCGAGGGTAGGAGACATTTTTTATTGTTTTTTTAACTTTTTAATTATGAGGTGGCGGTGTTAGTAGAGTTGATGCACGTTGCCTAAACAATTTGGGTTCGAAACTTGGTATCGTAATGTCAGTTTTTATTTGTTGTCTTTTTTTATTTTACTCGATACTAACTACGGAAAATATTTTTAATGTTAATTATGAAGTGGCAGTGTTAGTAGACTTAGAAATCGTGGGTTCGAATCTTGATGTCGTATTGTAGGTTCTTATTTGTTTTTTTTTTTTTTTTAAATAGTCTATACAAATGTATATGTTGAGTCATGAATTTACAAAATATGCAAGGATTATGAACATGCCGTCTTTGCACTCAATAGATAAGAACACATGTTTAGAGTCTAAAATTATGCAGACCCATTTTGATCCTTACAAATTCAAAATATAAACTAGATTTAAGGGATCCTTCGATCCAACGTTATGACAAGAGTAAAAGTAAAGTGATAATTTGTTTAAAGAATTCGTTCATTAACTTACCAATCTAAGCTGTGAGTAGAGGTCAAAGGACTAAACATCATATAGCGTAATCAGCAAAGTGCATAGATGACATAGATGAGATCGATGAGCTGGAATGCGCCGTCAACTTACAAGAACCTAAACAGAAGAATAGGTGACTTGCAAAACAGAAAAGACGACGTTTCAGATCTGCGGAAAGTGGATCTTTCTCACTTCAATGGAAATCCCAAAGAGGGTAGATATCAGCCACATAAGGAATCTTTAGCTACCTGAAATCATGCATCAAAGATGGAGACAAAATGGTCGTAGGCCATTTAATTATTGGCTAGCTATAATTCAGCATTGTATGCAATACAGCTAGTTGTAAAAGATGGCGTTTTTGTCAAAGGGATGGTTATGAGATAAGCAGATGTCAGGGATTTAGGGCTGAGCCCGTTTAAAGTCACAACACAATTTGCTTCACGCGGATGAAAATAAAAATAGACCATCAGCAGCTATTGTCTAAAAGAAAATAAAGGGCAAGATACATTTGGCGTCTGCGCTTATTCGGATTAAAAAAAATTGAGCAACTAAGGGCTCTTATAGATGGAGGCTTGAAAAAAAGGCAGATATATGAAGAAGCCGCACAACAAGTTAAACTGCACCGAATCAAACGGAACGTGGAAATTCAAGGCATTTCCCGAAATATTGTCTTCAGGCATGAACATACTGTAATATATTTAATAACACATTAATAAGACCCGAAGCAATGTAGAGTATTCTACATATAAATGCGTCATATGCCTAACATATGATAGTGTATACTAAATACGCATATAGTGACATTTGTCCCTACGCATAAACATAGGGCGAGCGCACAGATAAACAAATGTAATATGATCAGCCACTTATGATCAGATCACAGCAGCATGGGAGATGCCGCGTATGCACTTTGCCGCTTGCCTAATGTTTATGCCATATGCATATAAGTATATACAAGCTATATATATGAAGCTACATAGCGGGAGAGCATAGTATGTCCCCCGCTTGGAGCTCCACTCATTACATAATGTACTTAGGCTAAGAGATCAAATACGCATGAGCCAGGGTATAAGAACTCTTGCTCAGACGAATAAAGAGCAGTACATAACTGAACACCACCACAGTTATTTGTATTCACATTTTTTGGTCCTTCGAGCCGGATCCACAAGGCTACGTTTGTGACAGGTGTGAAAGTGAAGTGAAAAATTGCTTAAATACTTTTTTGGCTTACCAATTCAAGCTGTGAGTAGAGGCACAGCACGATCAACCTGGCGATCAAAACAAAAACACCTCCAACGGGTTAAGCCAAAGGGTAAATTAAGATCAAATTTTCACACTTTCAAAATGCTGTCGGCAAAAACTCTAGAGTTGCTCAAAAAGCAATCAGAGATCTATGACAAGATCCGGCAGAGCATCACGAACAAGGATGTGTTACCAGCCATTGATAGATTGGCAGCAGAGTTTACTGCCAATCATCTAATACTGGTCAAAATCGGTGTCATCGATCATCAATATTTTAAGGAAAAAATATATGATGGCATAATGGAAAACATCAGGAACTACGAGGAGTCTCTGATGAAAGTCGAAGTTGCCGACCACGCCATAGACACCGACGAAACAGCATCCATCCAACTAAAGACATCCAAGGCACAACACGGGCAGCAGGAAATATTTTCCCAAAGAAGCTCGAGCCCAATGAATGTGCTGGTTGACCTTGTGGACAAACGAGTTCTAAAAGTAGGGCAACACATGCAAGAAGTGTATGCCAATCTAGAGCTCAGCAGCCAGGAAGAAATCCTTGACTATAAAGACAAGTTGATTTTCCTGTGGAACAAAGTCTAGTCTACGCTCACGGACTTAGAGGCAAAATACGAAAAATTTGCCTTCGACATCGATGAGATGATGAGCTGGAATGCAATGTCAGTATACTTACAAAAAAACGAAACAGAAGAGCAGCTGGCTGGCAAAATACACAAGAAGACGTTCCAGAGCTACCGAAAGTGGATCTTCCTCAATTCAATGGAAGTCCCAAAGAGTGGCCCACGTTCTTCGAATTATTCTCCGAGGTGATTCATAACAGGAGAGATATCAGCGACACAAGGAAGCTGAACTACCTGAAGTCATGCCTTAGGGGAGAAGCCAAAATGGTCGTAGGCCATTTATTAATTGGCTCGTCTGCTAACTACAACTCGGCTTGGGAACTAATATGCAAGCGCTACGAAAATAAGCGCAAAATATTTGCTAACGCCGTCAACCAGCTAGTGGACATGGAACTGCTGAAGAACAATGATGAAGGCAGTATCCGCAAGTTCTTGGACACAGCAACAGAATGCATTTTCATTATCAAAGAAAAGGGTCAATTTGGTAATGAAGCTGACGCTCTATACGCTCAAATTCTGTTGCGACGATTCTCTACGGAAGTCCTACAACTTTACGAGCAACACGTAAAAAAGGCCAGAGAAATTCAGTCCTTCGACGATGTACTAGAGTTTATTGAGCAACTGTATAACTCAATAGACTCAGTGCAAAAAAGCGCCGCCCATACGTCAAGGGAAGCAAAGACAACGAGCCACGAGAGATGCCGTTTTTGCCAATTGACTGGACATGAAATAACCAGGTGTCAGCAATTAAGAGCTGAGCCGGTTAAAAAACTCAAGGAGTTTGTGTTCAAAAACTCGCTCTGCTACAAATGTCTAGGCAGCAACAGCGTTAAATTGCAAAAAGAATTGGACTTGCAATCAATACACCAAAGCACACAACAATTTGCTTCACGAGGAAGCAAATAAAAATGAGACCGTCAGCAGCAACTGTCTAAATGAAAATAAAGGACAAGATACGTTGCTGGCGACAGCGCTCATCCAGATTAAAAATAAGTCTGGAAAATACGAGCAGCTAAGGGCCCTTATAGATGGAGGCTCGCAAAAACCCTAATATCTGAAGAAGCTGCACAACAGTTAAAACTGCGCCGAACTAAACGGAACGTGGAAGTTCAAGGAATTTCGCAAAATGTAGAAATTCTTAAAAATAGTGTTTGCTTAACAATCAAACCCCGGTTTAAAAGCAAATAAATCACCACAACGTTATGTTATGCCAAAACTTCAGAGAGCTCTACCGACCAAGAAAATTGACATGGATGTCAATAAGGATTGGATGGGCTGCGAGCTAGCTGACCCACATTTTAACGAGCCCAGTCGAATTGACGTTGTCATTGGCGTTGATTTACTTCCCTTAATAATGTTGGGAAAAGTAAAGAAAATCAACAAAACTCTGGGACAAAAGACCGAACTTGGATGGATTATCTCTGGCAATATATCTGGATTATCAACCAACAAGGTAATCAGCGCATCAACAACGATGTGCATGGACGACCCAGAGAACTCCGGGAAGCATCGAAAAATTGGGTTGCTATACAGACGGAGACGCAGGCCACGGATTAAGAAGAGAAACCAGAGGCAGCAACAGCTAGCTGTCACATCTGGCCCCCCGCAGAATGTTCAGGCATGAACATACTGTAATATATTTAATAACACATTAATAAGACCCGAAGCAATGTTGAGTATTCTACATATAAATGCGTCATATGCCTAACATATGATAGTGTATACTAAATACGCATATAGTGACATTTGTCCCTACGCATAAACATAGGGCGAGCGCACAGATAAACAAATGTAATATGATCAGCCACTTATGATCAGATCACAGCAGCATGGGAGATGACGCGTATGCACTTTGCCGCTTGCCTAATGTTTATGCCATATGCATATAAGTATATACAAGCTATATATATTAAGCTACATAGCGGGAGAGCATAGTATGTCCCCCGCTTGGAGCTCCACTCATTACATAATGTACTTAGGCTAAGAGATCAAATACGCATGAGCCAGGGTATAAGAACTCTTGCTCAGACGAATAAAGAGCAGTACATAACTGAACACCACCACAGTTATTTGTATTCACATATTGAATATTTAAAAATAGCGTTTTCTTAACATTTAAACTAAAATTCGTTACCACAACGCAGGTACTTGTTACGCCAAAACTTCAGAATTGACATGGATCTCAAAAATGATTTAATGGGCTGCGACGCAGCAGATCCGTATTTTTACGAACCCAGTCGAATTGATAGTGTTATTGATGCTAACTATGTTGGAAAAATTTAAGAAAATCAATAAAACATTGGGACAATGGACTACACTTGGATGGACAATTTCCGGCAACACGGCTAGATTATAAGGCAACAAGATAATGGCGTATCAACAACGTAGTGCCTGGATGACTGGAGGATCACCTTGATGGTTAGAAGCCAGAGGCAGCTGCCACATTTTGGCCCGTTTGGCCGCGCTGAATAAAATTAGGTAGCCCAACTCTGAGCTAGCTCAGAGGCTAAGAATTAATACAAAACTGAACAAGTAAGAAAGCTCTAGTCGGGGTGAACGACTAGGAGATACCCTGATCCCAGTCCTCTGAGTTTTTTAATATTTTCCGTAGTTTGTATCGAGTATTCAAAAAAAAAAAGAAAATAAATAAAAAATGAGATTGCGAGACCAGGATTCGAACCCGGATTGTCTGCGCAACGTGCGCCAACTCTACCAACACCGCCACTTCATTATTAAAAAGTAAATAAAACAATAAAAAATGTTTCGTCTGCACTGGACTCGAACCAGAACCGCGCTGCATACGAGCACCGCCTCTACCAACGCAGCCACCGCTCTGCTTACGCGAGTAGCTGCAAATTTGAACATAAGTAGCAGCTAATAATTCAGCACAGTTCAATCGCAATTTCAATTCGTGGAATAGAAAAGAATACACGCATTTGAATGTATGTGTGCACACGCATAGGAAAAATGCGTGCGCGTGGCGCTGCTGACATGTGCTTTTGCAAATTGGCCAAACGTTTTGTTTAATAACTTCTGTTTTACTTAATGGATTTTAATGAAATTTTCAGCATATGATCTACATATCCTATTGGCTTGGCTGAGATGCAAACGCCTTCACATAATGGCCCTAGTTCCAACTAAACTTAAATTCTAAGAATTTGGGAAATTTGGAGCCGGTATCCAAAATCCAACAAAAATCAAAATTGCATAAAATTTACATAAAACTAAATACAAAATTTGGAGGCTCTAGCTCTTAAGACGTTCGAGATATAATTTATTAACTGCATTTCAATTATGTTTTTATTCGATAACAATTAAATGAGAATAGTTATCGAATATTTGAAACAAACTTGACCTGCGCGTGCTATACACGGACCTACAAAAAAATTTCAAGTCTCTAGCTCTTATAGATGCTGAGATCCACGCGTTCACACATACGGACAGACGGACGGACAGACAGACGGACAGGGCTCAATCGACTCGGCTTGTCGTCCTGATCAAGAATATATATACTTTATGGGGTCTGCCACGCCTCCTTCTGCCTGTTACATACATTTGCACAAAACCATTATACCCTGATTTCCCATTTTCAATGGGATCAGGGTATAAAAACATTGCAGTCAAGTGTATACATTTTATTATGTTTATTTTCTCGGTACGCTAGCTCGTGGCCCGGGTGTGATCTTATGAAGATTACGGTGAAGGCTTGACTGCGCCCCTTTCACTTACTGGCTTTACTGGAATGATAAGATTAACGGTTAGTTGCCGGAGTGCAAGTAGCATTATTGTTAATCAATAAGTGGTTCGTACAACACCAATCATTAATCTAGAAGCCAAAGCGGCTGGAAGCAATTTCTTAAAGGGAATACACCAACGGTCAGCATGCCAGCATGCTCTTGCAACACAGGAAAGGGATCATGTTACCGATGCTGACCGATACGATCAGGGCGTTGACTAGTCACATTCAGCTGTGTCAGCACTATGCGCGAAATCGCTGACCCATGCTTAGGTTGACAATAAAGTCTTAAATAGTAGCGTGCGAGGGGCACTCGTTAACTACTCCCACTTTTGAAACATGGACGTCCTCGACCATCTAAAAGTTTTCGACCACAGTCTGGATTCATCCCGAAGTTCGCTTTGTTTCTAAGTTTTTGGATGAGTAAGACGAGTAAACTGAACAAAAAGCTGTGTCCAAGTCCTGTGGCGCGCCATGCCTTGGGTGATTCCGCATCCTCTTTCTTTTCTCGCAGCCCTCGGATGGTATGGAGGCTTTGATGGCTCATCCTGTGAAGGAGTGGTAAGCTTAGGATCGGCTCATGGCCGGGGATGTTGAGGATGCCAAGAGGTTAATCTTTTTGCAGACAGACTTAAACTTTGAATATTTAATTATTATATAAACAATACTTTTTGATTGGAGGACCTTAACATATGAGGCCTCCAATAGGCTAACTGTGGCTATCTCTGTGGGATATTCGGACATTAAGGATATTAAGTCGTTGTTAGCCAATATGGTAGGAATTATAATATGAGACTTGGTATGTGTAACTGTATCAGATTCTGATTTAGTAATCAACTTCCTCGCTAATAGCGTTTCATAGAGATGTTGAGTGTCTACAAATTCATTTCTTTAGCTTTTATTATTTTGTTGACGGTATCCGAAATCAGGTCGATTTGCTCCTGGGGTTTCGTATTTATTATTTCCTACCTATTATTTGACTCGATAAGTTTCATATCATATCGAAATCTGCGGCACAAGGTGCTCTCAACAACAATAAGTGCCGGGCCCAGAAAATGTAAGCTTTTGGCAATTCTGCGGTGTACCTTTAAAGCGGACAACAGATTTCTGGTGTGGTCTAAATCCACATGAGATTGTGTACATTTTTCGGACAGTATGTTTTGCTACAATGCCTAATATAGCCTCTTTATTCCCATACCGGTACGTTACCTTTAAATATCGGTATGTACTTGGAATAAGAATAGTCGGTGATCCGAGCATTTACTATTGCCAGCAGGCCAATGATCAAGCTAATAGCTCTGCGGGGAAAATATGATTTGAAATCAATTAGAACTATTGAGTGCGATGGAGAAAGAAAAACTACTTTAGATTGTCTTTATTAACCAGCCTCCCTTTAATGAGAACAGACGTTCCCATATTTGCTTGAATAACTTCTTTTGAACATAAAGAGGTAAGCCTATTTCCTAGTCTTGTTTTTTTACAAACAACTTTCCCTTACATCAAACAGTCTGTTTTGAGTTGTGGTATTGTTTCTATCAAGGTGCTCTTGTTGAGCTTATACCAGCCGGTTTTTTGTGTTTCGGTCAAGTTCTGCTGAAGAGGCAAGTATTACCTAAATCGGGGTTTTCACCGTAACCGAAATAAGGGAACGATTGTATTCCATGGCCGCGTGTAAGATTAATTCGACGGTATCGTCGATCTTTTTATCAATCTCTAGGCACCTTTCTATTTCCAGTAGTATCCTGTGAAAACGCCCCACTTGACCGTTAGAGGTGATATGGAGTGGTTGGACATTCACCACATCTACCTCGTGTGTGTTTTTATACCCTAATCCCATTAAAAATGGGAAATCATGGTATAATGGTTGTATGCAAATGGATGTAACAGGCAGGAGGAGTGGCTGGCCATAAAGTATATATAAATTATGTAATGGTGTTGATATGATAAACGATTTGTGCCGGAGTAAATACGATTTATTCCAATGAGTGTCAACGTAAAACTAAAACTTAAACTCAAAGTTAAAGCTAAAGCTAGAAGCAAAAACGGCTAGAGTCATAGCCGGCAGTGCCGACTCAGCATAAGACTCAGCATTAAGCTCAACATAACTGATAACACTTCAACTTGTGGCTTGCGCCGGTATCATGTTACCGTCCCTACTCTGCAGCGGGGGCATTGCACTGATTTGTCAGCGGAATGCGAGTGCGAGGGTAGCTTAATATTAAAGACCTAGCGTGCGAGGGTTACTTGTTAACTATTCCCCCACCAAGTTCGTGAGTGTCCTCGGTCACGTTGTATTTGCTGATGGCTTATTGTAGCTCCTTCGATGATTGTCTTTGCTTAAAAATATGATAGATGATGATATGTACCGGTCGACTCCAATTCTTCCTTAAAGTTCTGGATGGTTTGTAAGTTCTTCTTGTTCATCCTGTGGAGTTGTGGCATGCTTAATATTGGGTCATGGCTGATGATATTTAGAAGAGGTGACCCAGCAATGCCTGGCGTCTTATTCACCATCTCGCGTCTGTTGACATATTTAGTGGCATTGACGACTGCAGAGAGCCGGAAAATGACGAGAAGTGTCCCATTTGTTGCGATTTCTGTGCCGTCGTCTGTAATGACTTTCGCTGAGCTCTCGTTGATAATAATAATGCCTTCATCCACTTCTGTGATGGGCTTCAAATGGCTTGGCTGTGTGCGGCGTGGAGTGCACGGGCGCAAGTATCTTGTGTGGCTAGTTTGCAGATCGCAGCGTAGGTGGTTGTGACGCATTCGTTGACTGCTAATACGTCGTCGTTGCATTCAGCAATGGTATTGCGACGTGTTGATGTGAAGCAGGGATCTTCTTGCAGATGGACTTGATTCTAGGGTATGCTATTAGTATGTGGACAACATTTTCGGACTGAAGGATTTTAATTTTTGCCGTTTCGATTAGGCTGACTATGGGTATTTCTAAAGGATGTTCATCTAAAATTGTCTTTAAATCGTTATGATCGAAAACGGTAGGACTTATAATATCAGACTTATCCAGTGTTATTGTAAGTATAAAATTTTGGATTTGGGTTATTAACATTCTGTTTCGTGCTAACAATGCCTCATATAAATGCCAGTTGTGCTTCGGACCATTTAATTTTTTCGTAATCGGACGCATCTGGCTATTACTTTGAGCGCAGTGCCTAAAAAATCGAAGCTTCTCGCCATTCTGTGGTGTATTTTTATTACGGACAACAAAGTTTTTATATGTTCTATGTCTATGTCTAAAAGCTTTCGCATATGCGATTGGGGAAACAATTCTGACAATTTTGCTGTCTATTCTGCTATATTCGTAAACTCGGTTAAGTTACAGTAGTGCCTGAGGAAATCTCGTTGCTCCCATACCAACACCTTCCCATCTTTTATTGGTATGTAGCTAGAATGGGAGTAGTCGATGATCCGACTATGTGCTGTCCCTAATAATAAGAGGATCGTAAAGCTAATCCTGTAAGAGAAGCGGAAAGAAAAACGGGAGGTGAAAAAGAATTGTAGTGCATTTTATTTCTATTTTTAGCTTATGTTGAAAAGTGTGGATAATTCTTACTTGAGATTGTCCTTGTGGACCACCCTCCCCTTAATGAGAACTGATGTTCCCAAATCTGCTTTTGTCCTCCATGAATAATGGGGTCAACTTGTTGCCTAGCCTTCTGTTATTTTTTACGAGAACTTTTTCGCCTACCTCAAAGATTCTGTTCTGTCTATCCGGGTTACACCTTGCTAGATTGTCTTGCTCCGCTTTGGTGATTTTGGCTTTGATGGTTTGCGTAAATTCTATAGGCTTTTGGTTTGTGACTAAATGTATGGTTCGGTTGTATGCTACCGTTGCCCACATAATAAGTTCTGTCGTGCCGGAGGACATCTTGTCCATTCTAAAAGCTGTGGAAACGTTCCACTTGCCCGAGCTGCTGTGAAGTGGGGGTGCATTGACAACATCTATGTTATAGCCATTTTTAAGAAGTGATGTGATAGTTTCTTAGTTAAAGGAAGCTTCGTTGTCACAATATATTGTTTTTACTTCTGGGAAAAAATTTATCAGTTGGATAATGGGTATTTTTATGTCCACTATTGTGCGGGACGACAGTGGTTGTACCAAAGCAAATTTTGAAAATTTGTCGATACAGGTATGTAGCATTTCGCCAGCATATAACGGTATTGGGGTCACCCCCATTTCCTGTTTTTGTGGGTGCCTGTCATACTTTATTCTGGTGCATGCTTTTTATGCAGTTTATGACGGCCTCATTTGCCATTTTAGACATATTCGGAAAGTAATATTCATGGAGAATTTGTTTTACATTTTCTTGTGCTGCCTTGTGGGCTCTGTTGTGTTCGACTGCGATTATTTCTAACTGGTCATTTTTGTTAGTAATGTCTTCCACCATGTTCTTACAGTGCCAGAATTTTGTAGCAGGGTAATTTAATACCAAGTCGTGTTGAACAGAGGCTAAAGTCGGCAAATCACAATGTATTGCATTTACAGCGTCTGCGACAATAAGTGGTTTCAGTGTTTTGAAAAGACTATTCTTATCTGTGATGTGAATAATGTGACGGATCTTTTTATGAAAAAGTATAAGGTCTTGTTTCCATTCGAACCGTGCTTCTTCTAAAACAATGTGGTTTTTGAAGCAGTTAAGTGGTTTTTCGTTTGTCTCGACCGTGTAAGTCAGTGAAAGTTCGCTATGAACAGTAGCAGCGTCAGATTGGGGTTCATTTTCTAAGGCATTCACGTTTTGCCTTGATAGGGCATCCGCAACTAAGTTTTCTTTCCCTGGTTTGTAGAGCACTTTCGCATTGTGTTCGTCAATAAATGATTTCCATCTTTTGATCTTGGCGATAGTATTTCTGTCCGAGACAGGGAGGTAAGGGGTTGGTGATGAGTGAAGATGTTAATCTCCCTTGTGCCATATAGATAGTTTTGTAACTGCCAATACGATGGCCAATAGCCTTTTTTTCGTTAGTGGCATAGTGTTCCTCGCTTTGTTTTAAAGCTGGATCTGTGTTTACTGACAGAGCCATTTTCTCCTTTAAGGATGTTAGTTTAGAGTCTTGCTATTGATGCGAAATTCCGGATAAACCCTCTATAGTAATTAGCGAGGCCGAGAAATGACCGGAGACTAAACAAATTTTTTGGCTCGGGGTACTCTTGTATAGCTTTGACCTTCTCGGGGTCAGTCTTAGCACCGCATCTAGCAACTATAAATCCTAAATATTCTACGCTCTCTTTGAAGAATTTCGTTTTTTTATTGAGCTACTCTCATATTGGCTTCACACAGGCATTTTAATACCGTGTCGATATGGCGAACATGATGGGCTTCAAAGATGCTTCCTGAATTTTTGAAGCCGAAGGGCAATCGCGGTCTTGCTCCGTTAAGTAGATCTGGTGGTACCCTGACCTTAAGTCTAGGGTCGTGGAAAATTTTGCCTTACCTAGATTCGCTAGAATCATCGGAATACTCGGCATGATATATCTGTCGGCAATAGTTCGCTCGTTTAGCTTTCTAAAGTCGATCACCAGTCTCTTTTTCTTGTTCCCATTGGCGTCTGCCCCTTTTTTTTCGCCGACCCGGTATCTATCAAAATTTTCAATACTCTCCCAGCCAGCTGTCGTTTGATATACGGCAGCTGAGAGCGTTCCCTAAAAAATTTAATGAGTCACTGTTATCTATTGATTCATTATCATCGTCTGCGTCAAGCGTTGACGCCTTTGGCCTGTGGCCCGATCGGAAGTATTAGATCTTTTTGAGGCCTGCTCATTATTTGTTTGGGGTCTTGTATAAGCAGTGGGCTGTCTATGTCTGGATATGGAGGGGTCAAGCGTTGACGCCTTTGGCCTTTGGACCGATCGGAAGTATTAGATCTTTTTGAGGCCTGCTCATTATTTGTTTGGGGTCTTGTATAAGCAGTGGGCTGTCTATGTCTGGATATGGAGGGGTCAACCTCCATTGGCTCCGGGGCTTGACCTTGATTATCTCTTTTATTCTTGTCCTGCCTATCGTTGTTGGATTTTTGCTTTTTAAAAAAATGTGGGTTTTTTTCGTGGCCCCGTTCATCCCTGTTATTGTTATTTTGTCTGGTGTGACGGTTTTTATTAGTCTCACTTGTTTGAGCCCTTTCTTCTAAAGCCTTGGCATAATGCTTGCCTCCGCCTCCCTGGCCAAAGCCAAGGCGGATGGCAAGTCCCTGGGTTGTGCTGGGAACACAACGGATCGCAACGATTTTTTAAGACCTGATATGAATGCATGTAGTGCGTCGGATCTAACCTCTTCATTGATTATGGTAGCTTGGTCTGCCTGGTGGGTCATAACCACTTTGCTGTGCCAATGCTTGGCTAACAGCGCTTTGTATCAAAGCCTACACCTGATTCGGGTCCATTATATTTTCACTTTGCCCTCGACTATTGTCAGTATCTAAGTCCCACTCTGTTTCACCTTCACTTTCGCACTCGGTTTTTATATTCCTAACAGCATCAAACCAGCTCATATGCATTATTATAGTAAACTGGCACTTGTTTTTGTGAAAATGTAAGTGATAGCTTATTTATCTTGCATAGACATGAGGCACAGAAACGGAATATGATTTTGTAAATATTGAGTTACTTTTTATTTAAACTTTCAATAACATCTGCCGTAGTCAGCAGTTTTCTTTGTTTGTGTGTTTTATGAACGATTTAAAAAAACAATTTCGTGAACTTACATGTTATGGGTCACAAAATTCTAAATTGGTTGTGTATGAGGGCGTAAGTCCTATATGTTGTTGGGCGCCAATGTAATGGTGTTGATATGATAAACGGTTTGTGCCGGAGTAAATACGATTTATTCTAATGAGTGTCAACGTAAAACTAAAATTTAAGCTCAAAGTCAAAGCTAAAGCTAGAAGCAAAAATCGCCAGAGTCATAGCCGGCAGTGCCGCCTCAGCATAAGACTCAGCACAAAGCTCAACATAACTGATAACACTTCAACTTTCGGCTTGCGCCAGTATCATGTTACCGTCCCTACTCTGCAGCGGGGGCATTGCACTGATTTGTCAGCGGAATGTGAGTGTGAGGGTAGCTTAATATTAAAGGGCCTTGCGTGCGAAGGTTACTTGTTAACTTATATTCTTGATCAGGACGGCAAGCCGAGTCGATTGACCCCTGTCCGTCGAATTAAAACATGATCGAAAGCAGAAAAGCATAAATTGTATGTCGTATGTCTTAAGAGCTAGAGCCGAATTTTGTATTAAGTTTGAAGGAGTTTGCATCTTTACCAAGTCAATATAAAATGTTGATCATAGGGGGAAAATTTCATTAAAATTCATTCAGTTAATCAAAAGTTATTAAACAAAACGTTTGGCCAATTTGCAATAAGATAGTTCTTGTCGGGGTGCCCGACTAGAAGATACCCTGATCTCAGTCCTATCTGTGTTTTTTTAATATTTTCCGTACTTAGTATCGAGTATTCATAAAAAAAGACAACTAAAACTGACAATTACGATACTAATTTTCGAACCCAAATTGTTTACACAACGTGCATCAACTCTACTAACACCGCCACATCATAATAAAAAAAATAAAAAAACAATAAAAAATGTCTCCTTCGCACGGGAGCTTTAACCCAGAGCTTATTGCTTACGGGCGTCGCCTCTAGCAACAGTAACAATTTGGAGCCAGTATACAAAATCCAATAAAAATCAAAATTCCATAAAATATACATAGCTCCTAAGACGTACCATATATATATATGTCGATTTTGACATGTACTTGCCTACTGAGCCATTTTTAAAGGTTTTGATAAGACATATTTTAAGCCGGGTTGGCTTAAGAATGACCTACATGGCTTTTACTCTTCACGATCCCTTGGTTACAACGAAACAAAGGTTTTCTACACTTTTTTTTTTAAAATTGAGTTTTTCCCTTGAGACTATCATGTATCCCTCGCATAGGCTCTTTAGAACCCAGTCTGTTTGCCTGACTTCATCTTCTGCATTTTGGGAAAATATTATGACGGCATCAACGTAAACATAGTACGTTTTACCGATTTCAAGCAAAATGCATTCCTCCTTTTACAAAATTTTTTTTTTTTAACTGATTTGCTATTATGTCTACTATTATGTCATCTACATTGGTAAAGTTGTTGTCGACGCAGTAGTATTTTAGCAGCTCTGATATTTTTTATGGTCGATTATGTATCCTTTAGCATTAATAGTTGCTCCAAATTGCGTTAGCAGGTCGAAACCTATAATGTCGTCGAACTTAATAACAAGAAAGTAGATGGTTTACCAAAAACGTTCAAACAACATTTCTGGCTGGGCATTTTACCAACATTAATTCTTTGCTACACCCGTGTCGATACGAAACTTAAGTCTTTTTCCAGCCAATTGCAGACGGCAGATCTTTTGGTGGTGCTGGAAGAACTACAGCATTCAACCCTTTGCTAAGCTGACCAGTGTAAGCTTTCGCTGAAGTCTATCATAGCTAGTCATTGTTTTGCTTAACTGTCTCTAGGTCCAGTTTTAGGATCCGTAGAGGTGTTCTATCCGCCTATGTGTCGTCTATTTTAGATATCATAGCGTCAAAGCTCAACGGGTTCTGATAAGACACCAACAGCGACGTAGCAGCACTGCTTCTTTTGTTTTTTAGTATAACTACTACCTGATAGTGGGCATAGCTACCGTCGTATGAGATGAAAAGCTTGTACGATTGATGCGCTGCCTCTCTCTATACTCATCATGGTAACCATGAAACTCTTTAGCAGTTTTCATGATGCCCAACAGCACATCGCTCCTGAGCTCTAGGATAGTCGAATTCTCGGTGTTGTTAAGCTTTGCGACCCATTGTTTGCTCAAGTGCAGCTAACTGCTCGTTAATTTGCGGGCATCGTTGATTAAAGCCTATACCTAACTTGTGTCCATATTGTCAACATTACTATTGATCTGGTTTAAATCCGAGTAGGTTTCCCACTCGTCTGTACTATCTCATGCAAAATTTCCTTATAAACTGAGAAGCTAATATGCTTGTTTGGCGAATAGTCGAAAAAATCGACATAGGACTTGAAGTTGACTACTTTAAAATATAGAATAAATATCATTCAAAAAACAAGTATGAAAGCTCTAGTCGGCCCAGTCCCAGTCCTTGAGCTTTTTAATATTTTCTGTAGTTTGTATCGAGTATTCAAAAAAAACCGAAAACAAATAAAAAACGACATTGCGAGACCAGGTTTCGAACCCGAATTGTTTGCGCATCGTGCACCAACTCTACCAACACCGCCACTTCATAATTAAAAAAAAAATAAAACAATAAAAAATCTCTCGTCGCCGCGAGGACTGATCCCGAGACTAAACGCTAGAGAGCGCCGCCTCTACCAAAGCAGCCACTGCACCTCTTGCGAGAAGAGTTGCAAATTTGAAGTTGAGTAGCAGCTGATAATTCAAGCAGTATTCAATCGCAATTTCGATTCTTGGAATAGAAAAGAATACACGCATTTGGTTGTGTGTATTCACACGTATAGGAAAAATGCGTGCGTGCGGCGCTGCTGACATGTGCTTTCGCAAATTGGCTAAACGTTTTGTTTAATAACTTCTGTTTTACTTAATGAAATTTAATTAAATTTTCGGCATATGATCTTCATATCCTATTGACTTGGTTCAGATGCAAACGCCTTCACATAATGACCGTAGTTTCAACTGAACTTAGATATTAAGAATTTGCGGAAATTTGGAGCCGGTATCCAAAATAAAAAAAAAAAAACAAAATTGCATAAAATACACATAAAACTAAATACAAAATTTGGAGGCTCTAGCTGTTAAGACGTTCGAGATATAATTTATTTACTGCACTTCAATAATATTTTTATTCGATACTAATTAAATGCGAATAGTTATCGAATATTTGAAACAAACTTGACCTGCGCGTGCTACACATGGACCTACAAAATTTCAAGTCTCTAGCTCTTACAGATGCTGAGATCCACGCGTTCACATATACGGACAGACGGACGGACAGACGGATGGACAGACGGACGGACAGACAGACGGACACGGCTCAATCGAATCGGCTTGTCGTCCTAATCAAGAATATATATACTTTATGGAGTCTGCTACGCCTCCTTCTGCCTGTTACAAAGCCATTATACCCTGATTTCCCATTTTCCACGGGATGAGGGTATAATAACACACGCACTTGCCGTTACAATGAATTAAATTGATCTGCCTGATATTTTTAAAATACTTAAAATGCTTAAAAGTCGATTATTAGAACATTCCACTTAAATTAGTTGTTCCTTATGCTATATGTAGGCTGCAGAACTCCTACGGTATTGGGCGTGGAAACTCTTTTGATGACGATGATGATGACGATGACGATGACGATGACGATGACGATGACGATGACGATGACGATGACGATGACGATGACGATGACGATGACGATGACGATGACGATGACGATGACGATGACGATGACGATGACGATGACGATGACGATGACGATGACGATGACGATGACGATGACGATGACGATGACGATGACGATGACGATGACGATGACGATGACGATGACGATGACGATGACGATGACGATGACAATAACAATAACAATGACAATGACAATGACAATGACAATGACAATAACAATAACAATAACAATAACAATAACAATAACAATAACAATAACAATAACAATAACAATAACAATAACAATAACAATAACAATAACAATAACAATAACAATAACAATAACAATAACAATAACAATAACAATAACAATAACAATAACAATAACAATAACAATAACAATAACAATAACAATAACAATAACAATAACAATAACAATAACAATAACAATAACAATAACAATAACAATAACAATAACAATAACAATAACAATAACAATAACAATAACAATAACAATAACAATAACAATAACAATAACAATAACAATAACAATAACAATAACAATAACAATAACAATAACAATAACAATAACAATAACAATAACAATAACAATAACAATAACAATAACAATAACAATAACAATAACAATAACAATAACAATAACAATAACAATAACAATAACAATAACAATAACAATAACAATAACAATAACAATAACAATAACAATAACAATAACAATAACAATAACAATAACAATAACAATAACAATAACAATAACAATAACAATAACAATAACAATAACAATAACAATAACAATAACAATAACAATAACAATAACAATAACAATAACAATAACAATAACAATAACAATAACAATAACAATAACAATAACAATAACAATAACAATAACAATAACAATAACAATAACAATAACAATAACAATAACAATAACAATAACAATAACAATAACAATAACAATAACAATAACAATAACAATAACAATAACAATAACAATAACAATAACAATAACAATAACAATAACAATAACAATAACAATAACAATAACAATAACAATAACAATAACAATAACAATAACAATAACAATAACAATAACAATAACAATAACAATAACAATAACAATAACAATAACAATAACAATAACAATAACAATAACAATAACAATAACAATAACAATAACAATAACAATAACAATAACAATAACAATAACAATAACAATAACAATAACAATAACAATAACAATAACAATAACAATAACAATAACAATAACAATAACAATAACAATAACAATAACAATAACAATAACAATAACAATAACAATAACAATAACAATAACAATAACAATAACAATAACAATAACAATAACAATAACAATAACAATAACAATAACAATAACAATAACAATAACAATAACAATAACAATAACAATAACAATAACAATAACAATAACAATAACAATAACAATAACAATAACAATAACAATAACAATAACAATAACAATAACAATAACAATAACAATAACAATAACAATAACAATAACAATAACAATAACAATAACAATAACAATAACAATAACAATAACAATAACAATAACAATAACAATAACAATAACAATAACAATAACAATAACAATAACAATAACAATAACAATAACAATAACAATAACAATAACAATAACAATAACAATAACAATAACAATAACAATAACAATAACAATAACAATAACAATAACAATAACAATAACAATAACAATAACAATAACAATAACAATAACAATAACAATAACAATAACAATAACAATAACAATAACAATAACAATAACAATAACAATAACAATAACAATAACAATAACAATAACAATAACAATAACAATAACAATAACAATAACAATAACAATAACAATAACAATAACAATAACAATAACAATAACAATAACAATAACAATAACAATAACAATAACAATAACAATAACAATAACAATAACAATAACAATAACAATAACAATAACAATAACAATAACAATAACAATAACAATAACAATAACAATAACAATAACAATAACAATAACAATAACAATAACAATAACAATAACAATAACAATAACAATAACAATAACAATAACAATAACAATAACAATAACAATAACAATAACAATAACAATAACAATAACAATAACAATAACAATAACAATAACAATAACAATAACAATAACAATAACAATAACAATAACAATAACAATAACAATAACAATAACAATAACAATAACAATAACAATAACAATAACAATAACAATAACAATAACAATAACAATAACAATAACAATAACAATAACAATAACAATAACAATAACAATAACAATAACAATAACAATAACAATAACAATAACAATAACAATAACAATAACAATAACAATAACAATAACAATAACAATAACAATAACAATAACAATAACAATAACAATAACAATAACAATAACAATAACAATAACAATAACAATAACAATAACAATAACAATAACAATAACAATAACAATAACAATAACAATAACAATAACAATAACAATAACAATAACAATAACAATAACAATAACAATAACAATAACAATAACAATAACAATAACAATAACAATAACAATAACAATAACAATAACAATAACAATAACAATAACAATAACAATAACAATAACAATAACAATAACAATAACAATAACAATAACAATAACAATAACAATAACAATAACAATAACAATAACAATAACAATAACAATAACAATAACAATAACAATAACAATAACAATAACAATAACAATAACAATAACAATAACAATAACAATAACAATAACAATAACAATAACAATAACAATAACAATAACAATAACAATAACAATAACAATAACAATAACAATAACAATAACAATAACAATAACAATAACAATAACAATAACAATAACAATAACAATAACAATAACAATAACAATAACAATAACAATAACAATAACAATAACAATAACAATAACAATAACAATAACAATAACAATAACAATAACAATAACAATAACAATAACAATAACAATAACAATAACAATAACAATAACAATAACAATAACAATAACAATAACAATAACAATAACAATAACAATAACAATAACAATAACAATAACAATAACAATAACAATAACAATAACAATAACAATAACAATAACAATAACAATAACAATAACAATAACAATAACAATAACAATAACAATAACAATAACAATAACAATAACAATAACAATAACAATAACAATAACAATAACAATAACAATAACAATAACAATAACAATAACAATAACAATAACAATAACAATAACAATAACAATAACAATAACAATAACAATAACAATAACAATAACAATAACAATAACAATAACAATAACAATAACAATAACAATAACAATAACAATAACAATAACAATAACAATAACAATAACAATAACAATAACAATAACAATAACAATAACAATAACAATAACAATAACAATAACAATAACAATAACAATAACAATAACAATAACAATAACAATAACAATAACAATAACAATAACAATAACAATAACAATAACAATAACAATAACAATAACAATAACAATAACAATAACAATAACAATAACAATAACAATAACAATAACAATAACAATAACAATAACAATAACAATAACAATAACAATAACAATAACAATAACAATAACAATAACAATAACAATAACAATAACAATAACAATAACAATAACAATAACAATAACAATAACAATAACAATAACAATAACAATAACAATAACAATAACAATAACAATAACAATAACAATAACAATAACAATAACAATGACGATAACAATAACAATAACAATAACAATAACAATAACAATAACAATAACAATAACAATAACAATAACAATGACAATAACAATAACAATAACAATAACAATAACAATAACAATGACAATAACAATAACGATGACAATAACAATAACGATAACAATAACAATAACAATAACAATAACGATGACGATGACAATAACAATGACGATAACAATAACAATAACAATAACAATGACAATGACGATAACGATAACAATAACGATAACGATGACAATGACGATAACGATAACGATGACAATAACAATAACGATAACAATAACGATAACAATAACGATAACAATAACAATAACAATAACAATAACAATAACGATAACGATGACGATAACGATAACGATAACAATAACAATAACAATAACGATAACGATAACAATAACAATAACAATAACGATAACATAACGATAACAATAACGATAACAATAACAATAACGATAACGATAACAATAACGATAACAATGACGATGACGATAACGATAACGATAACGATAACGATAACAATAACGATAACAATAACGATAACAATAACATGACAATAACATAACGATAACATGACAATAACATAACATAACGATAACATAACAATAACAATAACAATGACATAACGATAACAATAACGATAACGATAACATAACATAACGATGACAATGACATAACGATAACATAACAATGACAATGACATGACGATGACGATAACGATGACGAGACATAACATGACGATGAATGACTGACGATGACATGACATGACGATGACATGACATGACGATGACATGACATGACGATGACATGACATGACGATGACATGACGATGACGATAACATGACATACATGAATGACGATGACGATGACATAACAATGACTGAATGACGATGACATGACGATGACGATACATGACGATACATAACGATACATGACATAACGATAACGATACATAACATAATCATCACTCATCACCAATATATCAATCAGCTTTTTCACTCAGTCACCTTAAATACAATCAGTCATATCCAAACAATCAGTTCGTTAGCATCACAATAAAGAAGGTCAGTCAGCATCATAAATAACAATCAAATATTAACAATCATACAATAACAATAACAATAACAATAACAATAACAATGACAATAACGATAACATAACGATAACGATAACAATAACAATAACGATAACGATGACGATGACGATGACGATGACGATGACGATAACGATAACGATAACGATAACGATAACGATAACGATGACGATAACGATGACGATGACGATGACGATGACGATGACGATGACGATGACGATGACGATGACGATGACGATGACGATGACGATGACGATGACGATGACGATGACGATGACGATGACGATGACGATGACGATGACGATGACGATGACGATGACGATGACGATGACGATGACGATGACGATGACGATGACGATGACGATAACGATGACGATGACGATGACGATGACGATAACGATGACGATGACGATGACGATGACGATGACGATGACGATGACGATGACGATGACGATGACGATGACGATGACGATGACGATGACGATGACGATGACGATGACGATGACGATGACGATGACGATGACGATGACGATGACGATGACGATGACGATGACGATGACGATGACGATGACGATGACGATGACGATGACGATGACGATGACGATGACGATGACGATGACGATGACGATGACGATGACGATGACGATGACGATGACGATGACGATGACGATGACGATGACGATGACGATGACGATGACGATGACGATGACGATGACGATGACGATGACGATGACGATGACGATGACGATAACGATGACGATGACGATGACGATGACGATGACGATGACGATGACGATAATCAGCTTTTTGTCACTCAGTCACCTTATATATATCAATCAGCTTTTTGTCACTCAGTCACCTTATATATATCAATCAGCTTTTTGTCAGTGAGTCACTTATATAGCAATCAGCTTTTCGTTAGTCAGTCACATTATATATAGCATTCAGTTTTTTGTCAGTCAGTCATTTCATAAATAGCAATCAGGATTTTGTCAGTCAGTCATTTCATATATAGCAGCTTTTTGTCAGGTACGATGACGATGACGATGACGATGACGATGACGATGACGATGACGATGACGATGACGATGACGATGACGATGACGATGACGATGACGATGACGATGACGATGACGATGACGATGACGATGACGATGACGATGACGATGACGATGACGATGACGATGACGATGACGATGACGATGACGATGACGATGACGATGACGATGACGATGACGATGACGATGACGATGACGATGACGATGACGATGACGATGACGATGACGATGACGATGACGATGACGATGACGATGACGATGACGATGACGATGACGATGACGATGACGATGACGATGACGATGACGATGACGATGACGATGACGATGACGATGACGATGACGATGACGATGACGATGACGATGACGATGACGATGACGATAACGATGACGATGACGATGACGATGACGATGACGATGACGATGACGATGACGATGACGATGACGATGACGATGACGATGACAATAATCAGCTTTTTGTCACTCAGTCACCTTATATATATCAATCACTTTTTGTCACTCAGTCACCTTATATATATCAATCAGCTTTTTGTCAGTGAGTCACTTATATAACAATCAGCTTTTCGTTAGTCAGTCACATTATATATAGCATTCAGTTTTTTGTCAGTCAGTCATTTCATAAATAACAATCAGGATTTTATCAGTCAGTCATTTCATATATAACAGCTTTTTGTCAGGTACAATAACGATAACGATAACGATAACAGATAACAATGACAGATAACAAATGACAATAACAATGACATACAGTAACGATATAACGATGAGCAATAACAATAACGATAACAATAACAATAACGATAACAATAACGATAACAATAACAATGAACAATAACAGTACAATAATAACAATAACAATAACAATAACAGATAACAATAACAATAACAATAACAATAACAATAACAATAACAATAACAATAACAATAACAATAACAATAACAATAACAATAACAATAACAATAACAATAACAATAACAATAACAATAGACAATAACAATAACAATAACAGATAGACAATAACATAATAACAATAACAATAACAATAACAATAACAATAACAATAACAATAACAATAACAATAACAATAACAATAACATAACAATAACAATAACAATAACAATATAACAATAACAATAACAATAACAATAACAATAACAATAACAATAACAATAACAATAACAATAACAATATAACAATAACAATATGACAATAACAATAACAATAACAATAACAATAACATATAACAATAACAATAACAATAACAATAACAATAACAATAACAATAACAATATAACAATAACAATAACAATAGACAATAACAATAACAATAACAATAACAATAATGACAATAATCGAAGAACAAGATAACAATAACAATAACAATAACAATAACAATAACAATAACAATAACAATAACAATAACAATAACAATAACAATAACAGATAACGATGACAATAACAATATGACAATGACAATAACAATCACGATAACGATGATGATAACGATCAGATACGATGACAGGATGACGATATGATGACGATGACGCTGTGTAGTCAGTCAATGATATATGACGATGAGCTTGACAGTGAGTCGATGACATATGATAACGATGACGTTGATGACGATGACGATGACATGATGATGATAGCAATAACGATTTGACAGATGACGATGACGATGACGATGACGATGACGATGACGATGACGATGACGATGACGATGACGATATGACGATGACGATGACGATGATGACGATGACGATGACGATGACGATGACGATGACGATGACGATAGACGATGACGATGACGATGACGATGACGATGACGATGACGATGACGATGACGATGACGATAATCAGCTTTTTGTCACTCAGTCACCTTATATATATCAATCAGCTTTTTGTCACTTATATTCTTCCTTTTTTCGTGAGTCACTTATATAGCAATCACATTTTCGTTAGTCAGTCACATTATATAAAGCATTCAGTTTTTTGTCAGTCATTTCATAATTAGCAATCAGGATTTTGTCAGTCAGTCATCTCATATATAGCAGCTTTTTGTCAGGTAGTAACTTCATATATCGCATTCAGCTTTGTGTCAGTCAGTCATTTCATATATAGCAATTAGCTTTTTGTCAGGCAGTAACTTCATATATCGCATTCAGCTTTTTTTTCAGTCGACTGACTGACTTATATAGCAATTAGCTTTTTGTCAGTCAGTCATTTCATATATAGCAATCAGCTTTTTGTCAGTCAGTCATATCATATATAGCAATCAGCTTTCTGTCATTCAGTCACTTTATATATAGAATTCAACCTTTTGTCAGGCAGTCACCTAATATATATTAATCAGCTTTTTGTCATTCAGTCACTTTATGTATATCAATCAGCATTTTTCAGTAAGTCACCTATAAAGCAATCAGCTTTTTGTAAGTCAGTTATTTCATATATAGCAATTAGCTTTGAGTCAGTCAGTCATTTCATATATAGCAGCTTTTCGTCAGGTAGTCACATCTTTTTGTAGCAATCATCTTATGTCAGTAAGTCATTTCATATATAGCAATCAATCTTTTGTCATCAATCAATAATTCCATATACAGCAATCATCTTTTTGTCAGTAAGTCACTAAATATATAGCATTCAGCATTTTGGCAGTCACTTTATATATAGAATTCAGCTCCTTGTCAGTCAGTCATTTCATATATAGTAGTCAGCTTTTTGTCAGTCAGTCATTTCATAATATATAGCATTCAGCTTTTTGTCAGTCAGTCACTTATATAGCAATCAGTCACTTTTTCATTCATATATAGCAATCAGTTTTTTGTCAGACAGTAACTTCATACATCACATTCAGCTTTTTGTCATTCAGTCATTTCATTGATAGCAATTAGCTTTTTGACTTTCAATTATTTCCTATATAGCAATCAGCTTTTCGTCAGTCATTTCATATATAGCAGATTTTGTCAGGTAGTAACTTCATATATCGCATTCAGCTTTGTGTCAGTCAGTCATATCATATATAATAATCAGCTTTTTGTCAGGCAGTAACTTCATATATCGCATTCAGCTGTTTGTTAGTCAGTCATTTCATGACGATGACGATGACGATGACGATGACGATGACGATGACGATGACGATGACGATGACGATGACGATGACGATGACGATGACGATGACGATGACGATGACGATGACGATGACGATGACGATGACGATGACGATGACGATGACGATGACGATGACGATGACGATGACGATGACGATGACGATGACGATGACGATGACGATGACGATAATCAGCTTTTTGTCACTCAGTCACCTTATATATATCAATCAGCTTTTTGTCACTCAGTCACCTTATATATATCAATCAGCTTTTTGTCAGTGAGTCACTTATATAGCAATCAGCTTTTCGTTAGTCAGTCACATTATATATAGCATTCAGTTTTTTGTCAGTCAGTCATTTCATAAATAGCAATCAGGATTTTGTCAGTCAGTCATTTCATATATAGCAGCTTTTTGTCAGGTAGTAACTTCATATATCGCATTCAGCTTACGATGACAGTGACGACTGACGATGACTTATATAACAATCAGCTTTTTGACAGTCAGTCATTTCATATATAGCAATCACGGTTTTTGTCAGTCAGTCATATCATATATAGCAATCAGCTTTCTGTACGATTACATTCACTTTTGTCAGGCAGTCACCTAATATATATTAATCAGCTTTATGTCATTCAGTCACTTTATACATATCAATCAGCATTTTGTCAGTAAGTCACCTATGAAGCAATCAGCTTTTCGTAAGTCAGTTATTTCGTATATAGCAATTAGCTTTGAGTCAGTCAGTCATTTCATATGTAGCAGCTTTTTGTCAGGTAGTCACATCTTTTTGTAGCAATCAATTTTTGTCAGTAAGTCATTTCATATATAGCAATCAATCTTTTGTCAATCATAATTCCATATACAGCAATCATCTTTTTGTCAGTAAGTCACTAAATATATAGCATTCAGCATTTTGGCAGTCACTTTATATATAAGAATTCAGCTCCTTGTCGGTCAGTCATTTCATATATAGTAGTCAGCTTTTTGTCAGTCACTCATTTCATAATATATAGCATTCAGCTTTTTGTCAGTCAGTCACTTATATAGCAATCAGTCACTTTTTGATTCATATATAGCAATCAGTTTTCTGTCAGACAGTAACTTTATGTATCACATTCAGCTTTTTGTCATTCAGTCATTTCATTGATAGCAATGAGCTTTTTGACATTCAATCATTTCCTATATAGCAATCAGCTTTTTGTTAGTCAGTCATTTCATATATATCAATCAGCTTTTTGTCAGTCAGTCATATCATATATAGCAATCAGCTTTCTGTCATTGAGTCACTTTATATATATAATTCAGCCTTTTGTCAGGCAGTCACATTATATATATTAATCAGCTTTTTGTCATTCAGTCACTTTATGTATATCAATCAACATTTTGTCAGTGAGTCAGCTATAAAGCAATCAGCTTTTTGTAAGTCAGTTATTTCATATATAGCAATTAGCTTTGAGTCAGTCAGTCATTTCATATATTAGCAATCAGGATTTTGTCAGGTCAGTCATCTCATATATAGCAGTCATCTTTTGTCAGGATAGTAACTTCATATATAGCATTCAGTCTTTGTGTCAGTCAGTAATTTCATATATAGCAATTAGCTTTTTGTCAGGCAGTAACTACATATATCGCATTCAGCATTTTTTTAGCTCTTTGACATTGAATCATGACTTATATAGCAATTAGCTTTTTGTCAGTCAGTCATTTCATATATAGCAATCAGCTTTTTGTCAGTCAGTCATATCATATATAGCAATCAGCTTTCTGTCATTCAGTCACTTTATATATAGAATTCAACCTTTTGTCAGGCAGTCACCTAATATATATTAATCAGCTTTTTGTCATTCAGTCACTTTATGTATATCAATCAGCATTTTTCAGTAAGTCACCTATAAAGCAATCAGCTTTTTGTAAGTCAGTTATTTCATATATAGCAATTAGCTTTGAGTCAGTCAGTCATTTCATATATAGCAGCTTTTTGTCAGGTAGTCACATCTTTTTGTAGCAATCATCTTATGTCAGTAAGTCATTTCATATATAGCAATCAATCTTTTGTCATCAATCAATAATTCCATATACAGCAATCATCTTTTTGTCAGTAAGTCACTAAATATATAGCATTCAGCATTTTGGCAGTCACTTTATATATAGAATTCAGCTCCTTGTCAGTCAGTCATTTCATATATAGTAGTCAGCTTTTTGTCAGTCAGTCATTTCATAATATATAGCATTCAGCTTTTTGTCAGTCAGTCACTTATATAGCAATCAGTCACTTTTTCATTCATATAAGCAATCAGTTTTTTGTCAGACAGTAACTTTATACATCACATTCAGCTTTTTGTCATTCAGTCATTTCATTGATAGCAATTAGCTTTTTGACTTTCAATTATTTCCTATATAGCAATCAGCTTTTCGTCAGTCAGTCATTTCATATATAGCAGATTTTGTCAGGTAGTAACTTCATATATCGCATTCAGCTTTGTGTCAGTCAGTCATATCATATATAATAATCAGCTTTTTGTCAGGCAGTAACTTCATATATCGCATTCAGCTGTTTGTTAGTCAGTCATTTCATGACGATGACGATGACGATGACGATGACGATGACGATGACGATGACGATGACGATAACGATGACGATGACGATGACGATGACGATGACGATGACGATGACGATAACGATAACGATAACGATAACGATGACGATGACGATGACGATGACGATGACGATGACGATAATCAGCTTTTTGTCACTCAGTCACCTTATATATATCAATCAGCTTTTTGTCACTCAGTCACCTTATATATATCAATCAGCTTTTTGTCAGTGAGTCACTTATATAGCAATCAGCTTTTCGTTAGTCAGTCACATTATATAGAGCATTCAGTTTTTTGTCAGTCAGTCATTTCATAAATAGCAATCAGGATTTTGTCAGTCAGTCATTTCATATATAGCAGCTTTTTGTCAGGTAGTAACTTCATATATCGCATTCAGCATTGTGTCAGTCAGTCATTTCATATATAGCAATTAGCTTTTTGTCAGGCAGTAACTTCATATATCGCATTCAGCTTTTTGTCAGTCGACTGACTGACTTATATAGCAATCAGCTTTTTGTCAGTCAGTCATTTCATATATAGCAATCAGCTTTTTGTCAGTCAGTCATATCATATATAGCAATCAGCTTTCTGTCATTCAGTCACTTTATATATAGAATTCAACCTTTTGTCAGGCAGTCACCTAATATATATTAATCAGCTTTATGTCATTCAGTCACTTTATATATATCAATCAGCATTTTGTCAGTAAGTCACCTATAAAGCAATCAGCTTTTTGTAAGTCAGTTATTTCGTATATAGCAATTAGCTTTGAGTCAGTCAGTCATTTCATATATAGCAGATTTTTGTCAGGTAGTCACATCTTTTTGTAGCAATCAACTTTTGTCAGTAAGTCATTTCATATATAGCAATCAATCTTTTGTCAATCAGTAATTCCATATACAGCAATCATCTTTTTGTCAGTAAGTCACTAAATATATAGCATTCAGCATTTTGGCAGTCACTTTATATATAGAATTCAGCTCCTTGTCAGTCAGTCATTTCATATATAGTAGTCAGCTTTTTGTCAGTCACTCATTTCATAATATATAGCATTCAGTTTTTTGTCAGACAGTAACTTTATATATCACATTCAGCTTTTTGTCATCAGTCATTTCATATATAGCAGATTTTGTCAGGTCGTAACTTCATATATCGCATTCAGCTTTGTGTCAGTCAGTCATTTCATATATAATATTCAGCTTCTTGTCAGGCAGTAACTTCATATATCGCATTCAGCTGTTTGTTAGTCAGTCATTTTATTTATGGAAATCAGCTTTTTGTCAGTCAGTCATTTCATATATAGCAATCAGCTTTGTGTCATTCAGTCACTTTATATATAGCATTCAGCTTTTTGTCAGTCTGTCATTTCATATATAGCAATCAGTTCTTTATCAGGCAGTAACTTCATATATCGCATTCAGCTTTTTGTCAATCAGTCATTCATATATAGCAATCAGTTTTGCGTCATTCAGTCTACTTATATATAGCATTCAGCTTTTTGTCAGTCAGTCATTTTATATATAGCAATTAGCTTTTTGTACGTCAGTCACCTTATATATATCAATCAGCTTTTTGTCAGTGAGTCACTTATATAGCAATCAGCTTTTTGTCAGGCATTAACGTCATATATACCATTCAGCTTTTGTTCAGTCATTTCAAATATAGCAATAAGGTTTTTGTCAGTAAGTCACAATATATATAGCATTCAGCTTTTTGTTAGTCAGTCGTTTATATAGCAATCAGTTTTTTGTCAGTCAGTCATTTCATATACAGCAATCAAATTTTTGTCAGTCAGTCATTTCATATATAGCAATGAGCTGTTTGTCAGTCAGTCATTTCACATATAGCAATCAGCTCTTTATCAGGCAGTAACTTCATATATCGCATTCAGCTTTGTGTCAGTCAGTCATATCATTATAATAATCAGCTTTGTGTCATTTAGTCATGTCATATAAAGCAATCAGCTCTTTATCAGGCAGTAACTTCATATATCGCATTCAGCTTTTTGTCAATCAGTCATTACATATATAGCAATCAGTTTTGCGTCCTTCAGTCTACTTATATATAGCATTCAGCTTTTTGTCAGTCAGTCATTATATATATAGCAATTAGCTTTTTGTACGTCAGTCACCTTGTGTCATTCAGTCACTTTATATATTGCATTCAATTTGTCACTCAGTCATTTAATATATAGAGCTCAGCTCATTGATGACGATGATGACGATGACGATGACGATGACGATGACGATGAGCGATGATGACGATGATGACGATGACGATGACGATGATGATGACGATGACGATGACGATGACGATGACGATGACGATGACGATGACGATGACGATGACGATGACGATGACGATGACGATGACGATGACGATGACGATGACGATGACGATGACGATGACGATAACGATAACGATGACGATGACGATGACGATGACGATGACGATGACGATGACGATGACGATGACGATGACGATGACGATGACGATGACGATGACGATGACGATGACGATGACGATGACGATGACGATGACGATAACGATAACGATAACGATGACGATGACGATGACGATGACGATGACGATGACGATAACGATGACGATGACGATGACGATAACGATGACGATGACGATGACGATAATCAGCTTTTTGTCACTCAGTCACCTTATATATATCAATCAGCTTTTTGTCACTCAGTCACCTTATATATATCAATCAGCTTTTTGTCAGTGAGTCACTTATATAGCAATCACATTTTCGTTAGTCAGTCACATTATATAAAGCATTCAGTTTTTTGTCAGTCAGTCATTTCATAAATAGCAATCAGGATTTTGTCAGTCAGTCATTTCATATATAGCAGCTTTTTGTCAGGTAGTAACTTCATATATCGCATTCAGCATTGTGTCAGTCAGTCATTTCATATATAGCAATTAGCTTTTTGTCAGGCAGTAACTTCATATATCGCATTCAGCTTTTTGTCAGTCGACTGACTGACTTATATAGCAATCAGCTTTTTGTCAGTCAGTCATTTCATATATAGCAATCAGCTTTTTGTCAGTCAGTCATATCATATATAGCAATCAGCATTCTGTCATTCAGTCACTTTATATATAGAATTCAACCTTTTGTCAGGCAGTCACCTAATATATATTAATCAGCTTTATGTCATTCAGTCACTTTATGTATATCAATCAGCATTTTGTCAGTAAGTCACCTATAAAGCAATCAGCTTTTTGTAAGTCAGTTATTTCATATATAGCAATTAGCTTTGAGTCAGTCAGTCATTTCATATATAGCAGATTTTTGTCAGGTAGTCACATCTTTTTGTAGCAATCAACTTTTGTCAGTAAGTCATGTCATATATAGCAATCAATCTTTTGTCATCAATCAATAATTCCATATACAGCAATCAAATTTTTGTCAGTAAGTCACTAAATAAATAAATAGCATTCAGCATTTTGGCAGTCACTTTATATATAGAATTCAGCTCCTTGTCAGTCAGTCATTTCATATATAGTAGTCAGCTTTTTGTCAGACTCATTTCATAATATATAGCATTCAGTTTTTTGTCAGACAGTAACTTTATATATCACATTCAGCTTTTTGTCAGTCATCATTTCATATAGTCATTTCATATAAAGCAGATTTTGTCAGGTCGTAACTTATATATCGCATTCAGCTTTGTGTCAGTCAGTCATTTCATAATAATATTCAGCTTCTTGTCAGCAGTAACTTCATATATCGCATTCAGCTGTTTGTTAGTCAGTCATTTTATTTATGGAAATCAGCTTTTTGTCAGTCAGTCATTTCATATATAGCAATCAGCTTTGTGTCATTCAGTCACTTTATATATAGCATTCAGCTTTCTGTCAGTCAATCATTTCATATATAGCATTCAGCTTTTTGTCAGTCTGTCATTTCACATATAGCAATCAGTTCTTTATCAGGCAGTAACTTCATATATCGCATTCAGCTTTTTGTCAATAAGTCATTCATATATAGCAAACAGTTTTGCGTCATTCAGTCTACTTATATATAGCATTCAGCTTTTTGTCAGTCAGTCATTATATATATAGCAATTAGCTTTTTGTACGTCAGTCACCTTATATATATCAATCAGCTTTTTGTCCGTGAGTCACTTATATAGCAATCAGCTTTTTGTCAGGCATTAACGTCATATATACCATTCAGCTTTTGTTCAGTCATTTCAAATATAGCAATAAGGTTTTTGTCAGTAAGTCACAATATATATAGCATTCAGCTTTTTGTTAGTCAGTCGTTTATATAGCAATCAGTTTTTTGTCAGTCAGTCATTTCATATACAGCAATCAGATTTTTGTCAGTCAGTCATTTCATATATAGCAATGAGCTTTTTGTCAGTCAGTCATTTCATATATAGCAATCAGCTCTTTATCAGGCAGTAACTTCATATATCGCATTCAGCTTTGTGTCAGTCAGTCATATCATATATAATAATCAGCTTTGTGTCATTTAGTCACTTTATATATAGCATTCAGTTTGTCACTCAGTCATTTAATATATAGAGCTCAGCTCATTGATGACGATGACGATGACGATGACGATGACGATGACGATGACGATGACGATGAACTGATGACGATGACGATGACGATGACGATGACGATGACTGATGACGATGACGATGACGACGATAATGACGATGATGACGATGATGACATTGACGATGACGATGACGATGACGATGACAATGACGATGACGATGACAATGACGATGACGATGACGATGACGATGACGATAACGATGACGATGACGATGACGATGACGATGACGATGACGATGACGATGACGATGACGATGACGATGACGATGACGATGACGATGACGATGACGATGACGATGACGATGACGATGACGATGACGATGACGATGACGATGACGATGACGATGACGATGACGATGACGATGACGATGACGATGACGATGACGATGACGATGACGATGACGATGACGATGACGATGACGATGACGATGACGATGACGATGACGATGACGATGACGATGACGATGACGATGACGATGACGATGACGATGACGATGACGATGACGATGACGATGACGATGACGATGACGATGACGATGACGATGACGATGACGATGACGATAATCACTTTTTGTCACTCAGTCACCTTATATATATCAATCAGCTTATTGTCACTCAGTCACCTTATATATATCAATTTGCTTTTTGTCAGGAAGTAACTTCATATATCGCATTCAGCTTTTTGTCAGTCGACTGACTGACTTATATAGCAATCAGCTTTTTGTCAGTCAGTCATTTCATATATAGCAATCAGCTTTTTGACTTTCAATTATTTCCTATATAGCAATCAGGTTTTCGTCAGTCAGTCATTTCATATATAGCAGATTTTGTCAGGGTAACTTCATATATCGCATTCAGCTTTGTGTCAGTCAGTCATATCATATATAATAATCAGCTTTTTGTCAGGCAGTAACTTCATGTATCGCATTCAGCTATTTGTTAGTCATTCATTTCGATGACGATGACGATGACGATGACGATGACGATGACGATGACGATGACGATGACGATGACGATAACGATGACGATGACGATGACGATGACGATGACGATGACGATGACGATGACGATGACGATGACGATGACGATGACGATGACGATGACGATGACGATGACGATGACGATGACGATGACGATGACGATGACGATGACGATGACAATGACGATGACGATGACGATAACGATGACGATGACGATAATCAGCTTTTTGTCACTCAGTCACCTTATATATATCAATCAGCTTTTTGTCCGTGAGTCACTTATATAGCAATCAGCTTTTTGTCAGGCAATAACGTCATATATACCATTCAGCTTTTGTTCAGTCATTTCAAATATAGCAATAAGGTTTTTGTCAGTGAGTCACTTATATAGCAATCAGCTTTTCGTTAGTCAGTGACATTATATTGAGCATTCAGTTTTTTGTCAGTCAGTCATTTCATAAATAGCAATCAGGATTTTGTCAGTCAGTCATTTCATATATAGCAGCTTTTTGTCAGGTAGTAACTTCATATATCGCATTCAGCTTTGTGTCAGTCAGTCATTTCATATATAGCAATTAGCTTTTTGTCAGGCAGTAACTTCATACATCGCATTCAGCTTTTTGTCAGTCGACTGATTGACTTATATAGCAATCAGCTTTTTGTCAGTCAGTCATTTCATATATAGCAATCAGCTATTTGTCAGTCAGTCATATCATATATAGCAATCAGCTTTCTGTCATTCAGTCACTTTATATATAGAATTCAACCTTTTGTCAGGCAGTCACCTAATATATATTAATCAGCTTTTTGTCATTCAGTCACTTTATGTATATCAATCAGCATTTTGTCAGTAAGTCACTTATAAAGCAATCAGCTTTTTGTAAGTCAGTTATTTCATATATAGCAATTAGCTTTGAGTCAGTCAGTCATTTCATATATAGCAGCTTTTTGTCAGGTAGTCACATCTTTTTGTAGCAATCAACTTTTGTCAGTAAGTCATTTCATATATAGCAATCAATCTTTTGGTCAATCAGTACTTCCATATACAGCAATCATCTTTTTGTCAGTAAGTCACTAAATATATAGCATTCAGCATTTTGGCAGTCACTTTATATATAGAATTCAGCTCCTTGTCAGTCAGTCATTTCATATATAGCAATCAGTTTTTTGTCAGACAGTAACTTTCTGTATCACATTCAGCTCTTTGTCATTCAGTCATTTCATTGATAGCAATTAGCTTTTTGACATTCAGTCATTTCCTATATAGCAATCAGCTTTTTGTCAGTCAGTCATTTCATATATAGCAGATTTTGTCAGGTCGTAACTTCATATATCGCATTCAGCTTTGTGTCAGTCAGTCATTTCATATATAATATTCAGCTTCTTGTCAGGCAGTAACTTCATATATCGCATTCAGCTGTTTGTTAGTCAGTCATTTTATTTATGGAAATCAGCTTTTTGTCAGTCAGTCATTTCATATATAGCAATCAGCTTTGTGTCATTCAGTCACTTTATATATAGCATTCAGCTTTCTGTCAGTCAATCATTTCATATATAGCATTCAGCTTTTTGTCAGTCTGTCATTTCACATATAGCAATCAGTTCTTTATCAGGCAGTAACTTCATATATCGCATTCAGCTTTTTGTCAATAAGTCATTCATATATAGCAAACAGTTTTGCGTCATTCAGTCTACTTATATATAGCATTCAGCTTTTTGTCAGTCAGTCATTATATATATAGCAATTAGCTTTTTGTACGTCAGTCACCTTATATATATCAATCAGCTTTTTGTCCGTGAGTCACTTATATAGCAATCAGCTTTTTGTCAGGCATTAACGTCATATATACCATTCAGCTTTTGTTCAGTCATTTCAAATATAGCAATAAGGTTTTTGTCAGTAAGTCACAATATATATAGCATTCAGCTTTTTGTTAGTCAGTCGTTTATATAGCAATCAGTTTTTTGTCAGTCAGTCATTTCATATACAGCAATCAGATTTTTGTCAGTCAGTCATTTCATATATAGCAATGAGCTTTTTGTCAGTCAGTCATTTCATATATAGCAATCAGCTCTTTATCAGGCAGTAACTTCATATATCGCATTCAGCTTTGTGTCAGTCAGTCATATCATATATAATAATCAGCTTTGTGTCATTTAGTCACTTTATATATAGCATTCAGTTTGTCACTCAGTCATTTAATATATAGAGCTCAGCTCATTGATGACGATGACGATGACGATGACGATGACGATGACGATGACGATGACGATGACGATGACGATGACGATGACGATGACGATGACGATGACGATGACGATGACGATGACGATGACGATGACGATGACGATGATGACGATGATGACGATGACGATGACGATGATGATGACGATGACGATGACGATGACGATGACGATGACGATGACGATGACGATGACGATGACGATGACGATGACGATGACGATGACGATGACGATGACGATGACGATGACGATGACGATGACGATGACGATGACGATGACGATGACGATGACGATGACGATGACGATGACGATGACGATGACGATGACGATGACGATGACGATGACGATGACGATGACGATGACGATGACGATGACGATGACGATGACGATGACGATGACGATGACGATGACGATGACGATGACGATGACGATGACGATGACGATGACGATGACGATGACGATGACGATGACGATGACGATGACGATGACGATGACGATGACGATGACGATGACGATGACGATGACGATGACGATGACGATGACGATGACGATGACGATGACGATGACGATGACGATAACGATGACGATGACGATGACGATAACGATGACGATGACGATGAAGAGCGATGACGATGACGATGACGATGACGATGACGATGACGATGACGATGACGATGACGATGACGATGACGATGACGATGACGATGACGATGACGATGACGATGACGATGACGATGACGATGACGATGACGATGACGATGACGATGACGATGACGATGACGATGACGATGACGATGACGATGACGATGACGATGACGATGACGATGACGATGACGATGACGATGACGATGACGATGACGATGACGATGACGATGACGATGACGATGACGATGACGATGACGATGACGATGACGATGACGATGACGATGACGATGACGATGACGATGACGATGACGATGACGATGACGATGACGATGACGATGACGATGACGATAATCAGCTTTTTGTCACTCAGTCACCTTATATATATCAATCAGCTTTTTGTCCGTGAGTCACTTATATAGCAATCAGCTTTTTGTCAGGCATTAACGTCATATATACCATTCAGCTTTTGTTCAGTCATTTCAAATATAGCAATAAGGTTTTTGTCAGTGAGTCACTTATATAGCAATCAGCTTTTCGTTAGTCAGTGACATTATATTGAGCATTCAGTTTTTTGTCAGTCAGTCATTTCATAAATAGCAATCAGGATTTTGTCAGTCAGTCATTTCATATATAGCAGCTTTTTGTCAGGTAGTAACTTCATATATCGCATTCAGCTTTGTGTCAGTCAGTCATTTCATATATAGCAATTAGCTTTTTGTCAGGCAGTAACTTTATACATCGCATTCAGCTTTTTGTCAGTCGACTGATTGACTTATATAGCAATCAGCTTTTTGTCAGTCAGTCATTTCATATATAGCAATCAGCTATTTGTCAGTCAGCCATATCATATATAGCAATCAGCTTTCTGTCATTCAGTCACTTTATATATAGAATTCAACCTTTTGTCATGCAGTCACCTAATATATATTAATCAGCTTTTTGTCATTCAGTCACTTTATGTATATCAATCAGCATTTTGTCAGTAAGTCACTTATAAAGCAATCAGCTTTTTGTAAGTCAGTTATTTCATATATATCAATTAGCTTTGAGTCAGTCAGTCATTTCATATATAGCAGCTTTTTGTCAGGTAGTCACATCTTTTTGTAGCAATCAACTCTTGTCAGTAAGTCATTTCATATATAGCAATCAATCTTTGGTCAATCAGTACTTCCATATACAGCAATCATCTTTTTGTCAGTAAGTCACTAAATATATAGCATTCAGCATTTTGGCAGTCACTTTATATATAGAATTCAGCTCCTTGTCAGTCAGTCATTTCATATATAGCAATCAGTTTTTTGTCAGACAGTAACTTTCTGTATCACATTCAGCTCTTTGTCATTCAGTCATTTCATTGATAGCAATTAGCGTTTTGACATTCAGTCATTTCCTATATAGCAATCAGCTTTTTGTCAGTCAGTCATTTCATATATAGCAGATTTTGTCAGGTAGTAACTTCATATATCGCATTCAGCTTTGTGTCAGTCAGTCATTTCATATATAATAATCAGCTTTTTGTCAGGCAGTAACTACATATATCGCATTCAGCTGTTTGTTAGTCAGTCATTTCATTTATGGAAATCAGCTTTTTGTCAGTCAATCATTTCATATATAGCATTTAGCTTTTTGTCATTCAGTCTACTTATATATAGCATTCAGCTTTTTGTCAGTCAGTCATTATATATATAGCAATTAGCTTTTTGTACGTCAGTCACCTTATATATATATATATAATTAGATATATGTTATCAGTCGAATAAATGCCGCGACATATGCTAACAGCAACGCTAATGTAAATTAAAAGACGAAGTCAAAGTTAGATTATGACAACTTGCTTTATTGAACAATAGCTTAAGACTAAAGACAATTTTTGTTAAAGGCTCTTTTATAGGCTGCTGAAATTACGCAGCAGACAAAGATCAGTTGGACGCGTCGTTCTAAGAATTTCGGCTCGCAACATTATTCCTATGCAATAGCAAAAATTCAACGGGATTTTGTCAGGTCGGCGCCACTATTTATGATTTGGTTATTTTCGCTTTATTCTAGATTTTCGTGATATAAGAAAATCCAGTATGAACTAGTTTTCAATATTCTATGTGTTGTGGTCATTGTCAGTATGAATATGTCACTTCCCTCTCCTTAAGAGGTAAGCCTGCGACTCAAGAAGATACTTAAGGTAGTTTTGGGTGATTTTGATATGATTTGGTTTCTAATACACTTATTAATTGTGGTTGATTTATATATGAGCTTATTAATATTTTGAATACAACATTATTCAATTTATTCTTAACTATTTATGTGTTTGTAGCCATTATTATCGAGAGTATGACATAGTTTGAATAATATTAGTGGATTAAAATTGGGATATAGGACGTTGATATCATTAGTATTATGTAATTATTTTGACTTGATTTATTTTCTTTCGTTTTTTAAATTGTGTTTTATAGTAACGTGTAATTCTATTTCTGTTAGTAATTTGGTAATGATCTGGATCTAACTTTTCAACATTTTTATTGGCTTTAAAGGGATTTTCTAGTTTGCCCTTTTGTAACGGTCCTTTTCGATATCTGGTATCGATTTCGTATTCTTGTCGGTTATTGTTGATTTAATTTATTACTTTTTCTTTTTTTCTTGAATGTCTAATTTAGGTTGTCCAGCATATAGAAATATGTGTGCAGGAGTTTGTCCAGTTGTGTCATGTTTTGTTTTGTGATTGTAGATGTAGAGAATAGTTTCTATTTTACTGAGTTTATTTTCTTCGTCATTAAAGGTATTGATTATTCTAATTTTTTCGTTTATTGTTTTATGTAGTCGTTCGATGTCTGCTATTCCTGTTTTTGTTGTATTTAATTGTAATTCTATTCCTTCGCTTTCGAGCCATTTTTTAGTGCTAAACTGGAAAATGCGCCGTCTCGGTCAGCTTTTAATAATATTGGCTTTCCTAACTGATTAATTATACGCATTAATGCATTTTTGCATTCTATCCAATCTTTTGTTTTAATATTTTCAAGAGTAGCGAATTTTGAATAAGTATCTATGCAACTAAGATAGTGTTTGCCTTCAGAGGAATAAATGTCTATTACAAACTTATCGCGACAATGTTCGGGCTTGGATTTCGAAATGTCGACCTAGAAGGTAGTGTCGAAAGATTTTTGTTGCCCATACAATAGCTAAAAGTTCTTTTTCTATGGCGCTGTAGTTAGTTTCGTGGTTATTGAGGGTTCTGCTGATAAGACTAATGGGATGTCCGTCTTGAGAAAGTACAGCTCCAAGAGCTACATTACTTGTGTCAGTTGTTAAAATGAATTTATTTTTGAAGTCTGGAATTTTTAAAATCGGGTCATTGGAAATAAGTTGTTTTAATTTTTCGAAAGCTCTAATATATCTATTTTTGAGTCTTTTCTTATTACTGTTGTCATGGGTTTGGCTATGTCTGCAAAATTTGGAATAAACTTTCTATAATAACCGGTTAGTCCAAGAAAACCTTTTATTTCTTTAGTTTTTGTTGGAATAGGATATTTCAGAATTGCTTTGATTTTATCAGGATTGGGTTTTATTCCATCCTTAGTTATGACATGTCCTAGGAAGGTAGTTTCTTGTTTTAGAAACTCACATTTGTCAGGTTGTAATTTGAGATTTGCTTCAGCAAGCTTCTCGAAAACTAGTTGCAATGAGTGTAGGTGTTCTTTTAAAGATGTTGAATATACAATTATATCGTCTAGATATACTAAACAGTGTTTATTTAGTAATGGTCGCAGAATATTGTTCATACAACGTTGAAAGGTTGCAGGTGCATTCTTTAATCCAAATGGCATACAAAGATTTTTTTGAATGGAATCCTGATGCATTTCAAGTTGATGAAATCCTTTTGCAAGGTCGATTGTTGTGAAATACTTGCATCTACCTAGTTTTCCTAAGATCTCATCCATATTTGGTATTGGGTGTCTGTCATTTATAGTTATGTCATTTAATTTTCTATAGACAATTACATTTCTAAACTTTTGTTTGCCTGACGCGTCCTGTTTTTTTTTTGGTACAATCCATATAGGACTACAATAAGGGGAATTGCTGGGGCGTATAATGCCTTGATCTAGCATATTCTGAATTTGTTGTTCAACTTCTTGTTCGTATGCTTGTGGATTACTGTATGGTTTTGTGTACAAAGGTGAATTGTGAGTAGTGTTAATAACATGCTTTTCTTGATTACTGAAACTAAGTTTGTCGCCTTCTCTGAACTGAATGTGTTGATATTGTTTCAACAAGCTTATTAAATTAAATTTTTCTTCTTCATTTAAGTGTTCTAGTCGGTAAAGGCTTGAGTTCATAAATTCATCATTTTTTTAATTATCTCTGATTGGATTTTTGAAGTGTTGATTAGATTCAGGATTTGATTGAACAACGAAATGGTTTAAGTTAGTGGTCGGAATATCGTTAATTAATTTATACTTTCGATTGTATAAATTTACAATTTAGAATTTATAATCTATGACGGCTTGTGCTTCTGAGAGAAGTTTTCTACCAATTAATATATCATAATCTGTTGAAAATGGATGTAGAAGAAATTCATTATTACTTTTGAATAAGTTGTTGGAAAGGACATTCACTTTTTTTGTGATAGTTAAAGGACCATTGCTGGTTTGGATAAGACAATCGGTATCATGAATTGGTAAATTAAAAACATTGGATGTCATCATATTTACAGTAGATCCTGTATCTATTAAACATTTTAAATTTTTGCCCTTATAAGTGATAACTATGTATTGTTGGTTTCCGAGGCTGGCAGCTGAAAATTTTCGGCTTTCTCGATTTCTATTTCATTTGGTTGTTCTGTCTCATGTTCGGCTGTGGCTGTTTGTGTGTATGTGTAGTCTGAGATTTGTGGGTAAATTTGTTCTTGGTAATATTGAGGATAGTGTTCGGGAAAAGAAGCTAATTGATTATAATATTCTTGCTGCATGTAATCGTGATAATTTAATTCTTCTTGGTTTCTAGTCTTTTTGTCTATGCTCATTTTGCTTTGTCGGCTTTCTGCAGGTCTAATACGCTTTGTTGGTTGGTTAGGTATGCCAGGGATTTGTTGTGGAGCTACTTGCCCGAAGCGATTAATGTCAAATTGGTTTTGTCTAAGAACTGGTCTGACTGGATTAGGGGTTGGTTGTATTGGTCGAGGTGAATAATGATTAGGTGAAATATTGTTATGGTTAGTATAATTAGGTGTTGGTGGAAGATATGGTTGTTGAAAATAGGGTCGATATGGGACATAGGAATGGTTTGGTTGGAGAAATGTAGGAAACTTTTGAATATTGGGATTGGAATTTGATGGCTTGAAGTTTTTATCTTGTTTTACTTTGTTTTGATTTGGAATTAGACAGGGTTCATCATTAAGGGTTTTTTCTTGTAATATGTTTATTAAAGATCTTAAATCGGAAATTTCGCAATTATTATCCGAATGCAAATGTGTGTGGGTAGTTTTTGGATTAAGTTTTCAATACTGGTTTTAATTAACCGCGCATACAATGTTTTTTCGTCTAAATTATTTTCTAGTTCTAGCTTACTCGCCAATGTCTGCCTACGGTGTTCTGCTTCTTCCAGAAAAGCTTTCACGTTGCCTTTGAATGGGGTGTTTCTGAATTCCTACAATAAGACTTGGTTGTGGGTTTGCGTCTTGTAGTTCAAAATTAGTTGTTTTCAAAGATCCGCCCATGTTGTCAAATTGCTTATGCCAAGAGATAGCATAACTTCACTGCTGATGCAGCTTTCCACAAGTCCAAAAAGTATTGACCTCTGCCTCGCATCATTGGTGGTGTAGAGTGCCAATATGTAGTCGATCCGGCTAACGAACGTGTACAGACTGTTCTTATCTCCAGTAAACTTCTCAATATTTTTAAGCTGGTTGATCACTTGTGTCATGTTGGCATCGGAGAGGGGTGATGTTGCGTCTCCTTCCATTTTGATTATTTAATTTGTTACAATTTAAATTATATATTTTTTATTTTATTTTTTATTTCAGTTTGCTTTTTATTGTAAATTTCTTTTTGTTTAATTATATTCACTTAATTTATTGATTGTTCAAATAGTTTTTTGTTTAAGTATATTCACTTAATTTGTATTCACTTAATTTATTAATTGTTCAGTTTGTTGCACAGATAGCACTTTCGAATGTTTTTGAGATAACCAGAATCGTCTGGAATTATGTTCTCTTCGAATTCTATCGCGTCTTCTTGAATTATTTTCAAGTTGTTATTTTATTATTTTTATTTACACAATCACAATCTGCGGCTTTGGCAATTTGCGAATTTCGGTTTTCACGTCACTGTCGAGGTTTTATGTTTTTTTTTTTTTAACTTGACGCGATATTGACCGTCGCGTGGGTTGCCTTTGCGTTAGTTGTTTAGCGGATGGCAGTAAACGGGACAAAAAGAATTAATAACTTAGTTATTGCATCAGATGGTCCACAATTTATTGTCATCCTACCGGCTGCGCCAATTAGATATATGTTATCAGTCGAATAAATGCCGCGACATATGCTAACAGCAACGCTAATGTAAATTAAAAGACGAAGTCAAAGTTAGATTATGACAACTTGCTTTATTGAACAATAGCTTAAGACTAAAGACAATTTTTGTTAAAGGCTCTTTTATAGGCTGCTGAAATTACGCAGCAGACAAAGATCAGTTGGACGCGTCGTTCTAAGAATTTCGGCTCGCAACATTATTCCTATGCAATAGCAAAAAATGCAACGGGATTTTGTCAGGCCGGCGCCACTATTTATGATTTGGTTATGAATATGTCACTATATATATATCAATCAGCTTTTTGTCAGTGAGTCACTTATATAGCAATCAGCTTTTTGTCAGGCATTAACGTCATATATACCATTCAGCTTTTTGTCAGTCAGTAATTTCTTTTATAGCAATCAGCTTGCTGTCAGTCAGTCATTTAATTTTTAGCAATCAGCTTTTTGTTAGTCAGTCATTTCAAATATAGCAATACGCTTTTTGTCAGTAAGTCACAATATATATAGCATTCAGCTCTTTGTCAGTCTGTCATTTCATATATATCAATCAGCTTTTTGTCAGTCAGTCATTTCATATATAGCAATGAGCTTTTTGTCAGTCAGTCATTTCATATATAGCAATCAGCTCTTTATCAGGCAGTAACTTCATATATCGTATTCAGCTTTGTGTCATTTAGTCACTTTATATATAGCATTCAGTTTGTCATTTAATATATAGAGCTCAGCTCATTGATGACGATGACGATGATGACTGACGATGATGACGATGATGACGATGATGACGATGATGACGATGATGACGATGACGACGATAATGACGATGACGATGACGATGACGATGACGATGATGATGATGACGACGACGATGACGATGACGATGACGATGACGATGACGATGACGATGACGATGACGATGACGATGACGATGACGATGACGATGACGATGACGATGACGATGACGATGACGATGACGATGACGATGACGATGACGATGACGATGACGATGACGATGACGATGACGATGACGATGACGATGACGATGACGATGACGATGACGATGACGATGACGATGACGATGACGATGACGATAATCAGCATTTTTTCACTCAGTCACCTTATATATATCAATCAGCTTTTTGTCAGTGAGTCACTTATTAGCAATCAGCTTTTTGTTAGTCTGTCACATTATATATAGCATTCAGTTTTTGTCAGTCAGTCATTTCATAAATAGCAATCAGGATTTTGTCAGTCAGTCATTTCATATATAGCAGCTTTTTTCCGGTATTAACTTCATATATCGCATTCAGCTTTTTGTCAGTCGACTGACTGACTTATATAGCAATCAGCTTTTTGTCAGTCAGTCATTTCATATATAGCAATCAGCTTTTTGTCAGTCAGTCATATCATATATAGCAATTAGCTTTCTGTCATTCAGTCACTTTATATATAGAATTTAACCTTTTGTCAGGCAGTCACCTAATATATATTAATCAGCTTTTTGTCATTCAGTTACTTTATGTATATCAATTAGCATTTTGTCAGTAAGTCACCTATAAAGCAATCAGCTTTTTGTAAGTCAGTTATTTCATATATACCAATTAGCTTTGAGTCAGTCAGTCATTTCATATATAGCGGCTTTTTGTCAGGTAGCAATCAACTTTTGTCAGTAAGTCATTTCATATATAGCAATCAATCTTTTGTTAATCAGTAATTCAGCTTTCAGCTTTTTGTCAGTCAGTTACTTATATAGCAATCAGTAACTTTTTCATTCATATATATCCATCAGTTTTTTGTCAGACAGTAACTTTATGTATCACATTCAGCTTTTTGTCATTCAGTCATTTCATTGATAGCAATTAGCTTTTTGACATTCAATCATTTCCTATATAGCAATCAACTTTTTGTCAGTCAGTCATTTCATACATAGCAGATTTTGTCAGGTAGTAACTTTATATATCGCATTCAGCTGTTTGTTAGTCAGTCATTTCAATTCATATATAGCAATCAGCTTTGAGTCATTCAGTCAATATATATATAGTAATCAGCTTTTTGTCATATAAAGCAATTAGCTTTTTGTACGTCAGTCACCTTATATATATCAATCAGCTTTTTGTCACTCAGTCACCTTATATATATCAATCAGCTTTTTGTCAGTGAGTCACTTATATAGCAATCAGCTTTTTGTTAGTCAGTCACATTATATATAGCATTCAGTTTTTTGTCAGTAAGTCATTTCATAAATAGCAATCAGGATTTTGTCAGTCAGTCATTTCATATATAGCAGCTTTTTGTCAGGTAGTAACTTCATATATCGCATTCAGCTTTGTGTCAGTCAGTCATTTCATATATAGCAATTAGCTTTTTGTCAGGCAGTAACTTCATATATCGCATTCAGCTTTTTGTCAGTCGACTGACTGACTTATATAGCAATCAGCTTTTTGTCAGTCAGTCATTTCATATATAGCAATCAGCTTTTTGTCAGTCAGTCATATCATATATAGCAATCAGCTTTCTGTCATTCAGTAACTTTATGTATAGAATTCAACCTTTTGTCAGGCAGTCACCTAATATATATTAATCAGCTTTTTGTCATTCAGTCACTTTATGTATATTAATCAGCATTTTGTCAGTAAGTCACCTATAAAGCAATCAGCTTTTTGTAAGTCAGTTATTTCATATATAGCAATTAGCTTTGAGTCAGTCAGTCATTTCATATATAGCAGCTTTTTGTCAAGTAGTCACATCTTTTTGCAGCAATCAACTTTTGTCAGTAAGTCATTTCATATATAGCAATCAATCTTTTGTCATTCAGTAATTCCATATACAGTTATCATCTTTTTGTCAGTAAGTCACTAAATATATAGCATTCAGCATTTTGGCAGTCACTTTATATATAGAATTTAGCTCCTTGTCAATCAGTCATTGCATATATAGCATTCAGTTTGTCACTCAGTCATTTAATATATAGAGCTCAGCTCATTTATGACGATGACGATGACGATGACGATGACGATGATGACGACGATGACGATGATGACGATGATGACGATAATGACGATGATGACGATGATGATGATGATGATAATGATGATAACGATGACGATGACGACGATAATGACGATGATGACGATGCTGACGATGACGACGATGATGACAATGACGACGATAATGACGATGATATATCATATCATATATAGCAATCAGCTTTCTGTCATTCAGTCACTTTATATATAGAATTCAACCTTTTGTCAGGCATGCACTCAATATATATTAATCAGCTTTTTGTCATTCAGTCACTTTATGTATATCAATCAGCATTTTGTCAGTAAGTCACCTATAAAGCAATTAGCTTTTTGTATGTCAGTTATTTCATATATAGCAATTAGCTTTGAGTCAATCAGTCATTTCATATACAGCAGCTTTTTGTCAGGTAGTCACATCTTTTTGTAGCAATCAACTTTTGTCAGTAAGTCCTTTCACATATAGCAATCAATCTTTTGTCAATCAGTTATTCCATATACAGCAATCATCTTTTTGTCACTTTATATATAGAATTCAGCTCTTTGTCAGTCAGTCATTTTATAATATATACCATTCAGCTCTTTATCAGTCAGTCACTTTTATTGCAATCAGACACTTTTTCATTCATATATAGCAATCAGTTTTTTGTCAGACAGTAAATTTATGTATCACATTCAGCTTTTTGTCATTCAGTCATTTCATTGATTGCAATTAGCTTTTCGACATTCAATCATTTCCTATATAGCAATCAGCTTTTTGTCCGTCACTCATTTCACATCTGGCAGATTTTGTCAGGTAGTAACTTCATAAATCGCATTCAGCTTTGTGTCAGTCAGTCATTTCATATATAATAATCAGCTTTTTGTCAGGCAGTAACTTCATATATCGCATTCAGCTGTTTGTTAGTCAGTCATTTCATTTATAGAAATCAGCTTTTTGTCAGTCAGTCATTTCATATATAGCAATCAGCTTTGTGTCATTCAGTCACTTTATATATAGCATTCAGCTTTTTGTCAGTCAAACATTTCATATATAACATTCAGCTTTTTGTCAGTCAGTCAATATATATATAGTAATCAGCTTTTGTCAGTCTGTCATTTCACATATAGCAATCAGTTCTTATCAGGCAGTATCTTAATATATCGCAATCAGCTTTTTGTCAATCAGTCATTCATATATAGCAATCAGTTTTGTCATTCAGTATACGTATATATAGCATTCAGCTTTTTTGTCAGTCAGTCATATTTTATAGCAATCAGCTTGCTGTCAGTCAGTCATTTCATTTATTGCAATCAGCTTTTTGTTAATCAATCAAATCATATATATCAATCAGCTTTTCGTCAGTCGGTTATTTCACATATAGCAATAAGCTTTTTGTCAGGCAGTAGCTTCATATATCGCATTCAGCTTTTTGTCAATCAGTCATTTTATATATATCAATTTTTGTCATTCAGTCACTTTGTATATAGCATTCAGCTTTTTGTCAGTCAGTCACACACTCGAACAGACAGGCCATACACACACGCCCGTAAACACACATAAACAAACGTAAACACGCACACACACATGAGCGCACACTCCCGTAAACACAGACGTGAGAAGTTTTCGTCGAGTTCGGACGCGTTCGCAAAGTGCTCCGTTGGAAACTACATCCAAGCTCTGTTTTACCACTGTAAAATAGTATAGTTAATACATGTGCGAACTGAGGGTGGAACACATCCAAAAGAAAAGCAAAACACGGGCAGTCCGTCGTTGCGCGGCAAATACGGGAGGTGATACAGAAAAGTGCCAGCCCACACCTTTATCCCAAGGGAGGGGTGCGGTAGCGCCGCCATTGAGTGCTTCCCGGTTTTCGCGCGGAAAAAATTAGAAAAGTCTAGCCGGCACGCCTAAGCAATAATCAACAGCAGGTGCACTCACTCTAACATCTGTTAGTAGTGTTGGAAACTGCAGCGATCGAACAGCTGTTCACCACACTCT
>JAWNOT010000034.1:0-10336 GCA_035045825.1 Drosophila eohydei | reverse complement strand
TGTTATTAGCTAAGTCCACTTAATATATACGCTAATAAATTGGATTGGTTTGGTTATTAGATAAGTCTTATTTTTGTTTTGGTTAATTTATTGCATTGGTTTGAATATTAGATAAGCCCTACTATTGTATATGTCCGTTTATTAAATTGGTTCTGTTATTAGCTAAGTCCACTTAATATATATGCTTATATATTGGATTGGTTTGGTTATTAGATAAGTCTAATTATTGTTTTGGTTAATTTATTGCATTGGTTTGGATATTAGATAAGCCCTACTATTGTATATGTTAGTTTATTAAATTGGTTCTGTTATTAGCTAAGTCCACTTAATATATACGCTAATAAATTGGATTGGTTTGGTTTTTAGATAAGTCTAATTTTTGTTTTGGTTAATTTATTGCATTGGTTTGGATATTAGATAAGCCCTACTATTGTATATGCTAGTTTATTAAATTGGTTCTGTTATTAGCTAAGTCCACTTAATATATATGCTAATAAATTGGATTGGTTTGGTTATTAGATAAGTTTAATTATTGTTTTGGTTAATTTATTGCATTGGTTTGGATATTAGATAAGCCCTACTATTGTATATGCTAGTTTATTAAATTGCTTCGGTTATTGGGTAAGTCTACTTATTGTATAGCTTAATATATTGGATTGGTTCGTGTATTAGATAAGTCTAATTATTGTTTTTGTCAGTTTATTGCATTGGTTTGGATATTAGATAAGTCCCATTATTGTATATAGTAATTTATTAAATTGGTTCGGTTATTGGGTAAGTCTATTTATTGTATAGCTTAATATATTGGATTGGTTCGTGTATTAGATAAGTCTAATTATTGTTTTGGTTAATTTATTGCATTGGTTTGGATATTAGATAAGCCCTACTATTGTATATGTTCGTTTATTAAATTGGTTCTGTTATTAGCTAAGTCCACTTAATATATATGCTTATATATTGGATTGGTTTGGTTATTAGATAAGTCTAATTATTGATTTGGTTAATTTATTGCATTGGGTTGGATATTAGATAAGCCCTACTATTGTATATGTTAGTTTATTAAATTGGTTCTGTTATTAGCTAAGTCCACTTAATATATATGCTAATAAATTGGATTGGTTTGGTTATTAGATAAGTCTAATTATTGTTTTGGTTAATTTATTGCATTGGTTTGGATATTAGATAAGCCCTACTGTTGTATATGTTAGTTTATTAAATTGGTTCTGTTATTAGCTAAGTCCACTTAATATATATGCTAATAAATTGGATTGGTTTGGTTATTAGATAAGTCAACTTATTGTTTTGGTTAATTTATTGCATTGGTTTGGATATTAGCATATAAATTAAGTGGACTTAGCTAATAACAGAACCAAATTAATACACTAACATATACAATAGTAGGGCTTATCTAATATCCAAACCAATGCAATAAATTAACCAAAACAATAATTAGACTTATCTAATTTACGAACCAATCCAATATATTAAGCTATACAATAAGTAGACTTACCCAATAACCGAACCAATTTAATAAATTACTATATACAATAATGGGACTTATCTAATATCCAAACCAATGCAATAAACTGACCAAAACAGTAATTGGACTTATCTAATAACCGAACCAATACAATTAATGAGCATATATATTAAGTGGATTCAGCTAATAACTGAACCAATTTAATAAACTAACATATAGAATAGTAGGGCTTATCTAATATCCAAACCAATGCAATAAATTAACCAAACCAACAATTATACTTATCTAATACACGAACCAATTCAATATATTAAGCTATACAATAAGTAGACTTACCCAATAACCGAACCAATTTAATAAATTACTATATACAATAATAAAACGCTTGTATATATACACTATATGGTTCATATACACGTCATTTATTTTCACTTGAAACATATATAAACAGCAAGTAAAGTCCCAGTCTCACCTTACAATAATCAGGTACAGAGCCCAGAGCTTAGCTTTAGCCAAGCTAAGAGCCCATAGTCAAGCACACAACCAAGTAATCAATGGCGCAATCTAAGTGCAAGCTTTAATCCAGAAAGCTGTTACCTAAGCTTTGGCCCAGCAAGTTAGGTTTCAGTCTCAACTAATAAGTCAAGTACAGAGCCCAGAGCTTTGCTTTAGCTAAGCTCAGAACCCATAGTAAATCACAAAACCAAGTAATCAATGACACAAGCCAACTGCAAGCTTTAATCGAGAAAGCTGTTAGCTAAGCTTTGGCCCAGCAAGAAGTTAGGTTCCAGTCTCAACTAAACGCAATGACAATTAAAATAGATAACTTGTGTATTGAAACTCCGCAAGTAAAAAAATTGAAAAGAATCTGTCCCTGAATTTATGAATCATGGACGCAATCATCCTGCTATGCTTATAAACCATCGCTAGACTAGTCGCATCGTTGGACCAACACTTGAATAACGTGTATACTTATAATATCCACATATATGAACATTAAACAACAACTTTGTGAATAATTTAATGACATTAAAAATATGTTGCTCAATACAAAATCCGTTCCGTTTTTCTTTATCGGCAAAAGAATACAGACCAGTTATTGCTCATTCTCATTGCTATCATCGCATTTAACCAGAGAAATCACTCCACGAACTGAGAACGGCCATGAGGACGAAGTCAAGTTCTCCACCGTTATCGTCATAAGCCGTATATTATCGCTGGACCAAGGGACAAGAGTATAATTATTACATCCACATATATAAAAGTTACAACTTCACTTTTTAACAAACAACAATTCTGTAAATAATTTAATGACATTAAAAATTGTATAGCGTTCAATACAAAATCCGTTCTCTTTTTTAATGCAGAAAAGTACCGACTTGTTATTACGAAATCTCATTGCTATTATCGAAATTACAAATCACTCCACGCACTGCCACAAATACCGCTATCGATTTGAAAAAGCCATCAATTTTGTTTACACACTTATGTTGGCATACTGGTGCTAAGTTTTGCCGTGTTCAGTCAAATTATGTTTTAGTTTCCCGCGAAGCCGCTGACACATAGCATGACAAAATTTCATCGCATCGCTCATTGTTTATGGTTAGAAGACTAGGGCGGCAGTATCTCTTGTTTCCTTACGTCACAAATATGTCTATTGAAAGAAATTATAAATACACCACCATATATATTAGTTTCTGCAATAAAAACACTTCTCTATAACTAAACAATGTGGTGAAATGTCTTCGGCTTTACATATTTTTTAAAAACATGGCATATGGCACATTGCACATAAATTACATATAATTACAAACGATTATATATAAAACGCTTGTATATATACACTCTATGGTTCATATACACGTCATTTATTTCCACTTGAAACATATATAAACAGCAAGTCCCAGTCTCACCTTACAATAATCAGGTACAGAGCCCAGAGCTTAGCTTTAGCCAAGCTAAGAGCCCATAGTCAAGCACACAACCAAGTAATCAATGGCGCAATCCAAGTGCAAGCTTTAATCCAGAAAGCTGTTACCTAAGCTTTGGCCCAGCAAGTTAGGTTTCAGACTCAACTAATAAGTCAAGTGCAGAGCCCAGAGCTTTGCTTTAGCTAAGCTCAGAACCCATAGTAAAGCACAAAACCAAGTAATCAATGACACAAGCCAACTGCAAGCTTTAATCGAGAAAGCTGTTAGCTAAGCTTTGGCCCAGCAAGAAGTTAGGTTCCAGTCTCAACTAAACGCAATGACAATTAAAATAGATAACTTGTGTATTGAAACTCCGCAAGTAAATAAATTAAAAAGAACTTCAGCCCAGAAATAAATTGCGACATACGTCTCGATATTATAAAATCTGTCCCTGAATTTATGAATCATGAAGGCAATCATCCTGCTATGCTTATAAACCATCGCTAGACTAGTCGCATCGTTGGACCAACACTTGAATAACGTGTATACTTATAAAATCCACATATATGAACATTAAACAACAACTTTGTGAATAATTTAATGACATTAAAAATATGTTGCTCAATACAAAATCCGTTCCGTTTTTCTTTATCGGCAAAAGAATACAGACCAGTTATTGCTCATTCTCATTGCTATCATCGCAATTAACCAGAGAAATCACTCCACGAACTGAGAACGGCCATGAGGACGAAGTCAAGTTCTCCACCGTTATCGTCATAAGCCGTATATTATCGCTGGACCAAGGGACAAGGGTATAATTATTATATCCACATATATAAAAGTTACAACTTCACTTTTTAACAAACAACAATTCTGTAAATAATTTAATGACATTAAAAATTGTATAGCGTTCAATACAAAATCCGTTCTTTTTTTTAATGCAAAAAAGTTCCGACTTGTTATTACGAAATCTCATTGCTATTATCGAAATTACAAATCACTCCACGCACTGCCACAAATACCGCTATCGATTTGAATAAGCCATCAATTTTGCTTACACACTTATGTTGGCATACTGGTGCTAAGTTTTGCTGTGTTCAGTCAAATTATGTTTTAGTTTCCCGCGAAGCCGCTGACACATAGCATGACAAACTTTCATCGCATCGCTCATCGTTTATGGTTAGAAGACTAGGGCGGCAGTATCTCTTGTTTCCTTACGTCACAAATATGTCTATTGAAAGAAATTATAAATACACCACCATATATATTAGTTTCTGCAATAAAAACACTTCTCTATAACTAAACAATGTGGTGAAATGTACACTCTATGGTTCATATACACGTCATTTATTTCCACTTAAAACATATATAAACAGCAAGTAAAGTCCCAGTCTCACCTTACAATAATCAGGTACAGAGCCCAGAGCTTAGCGTTAGCCAAGCTAAGAGCCCATAGTCAAGCACACAACCAAGTAATCAATGGCGCAATCCAAGTGCAAGCTTTAATCCAGAAAGCTGTTACCTAAGCTTTGGCCCAGCAAGTTAGGTTTCAGTCTCAACTAATAAGTCAAGTACAGAGCCCAGAGCTTTTCTTTAGCTAAGCTCAGAACCCATAGTAAAGCACAAAACCAAGTAATCAATGACACAAGCCAACTGCAAGCTTTAATCGAGAAAGCTGTTAGCTAAGCTTTGGCCCAGCAAGAAGTTAGGTTCCAGTCTCAACTGAACGCAATGACAATTAAAATAGATAACTTGTGTATTGAAACTCCGCAAGTAAATAAATTAAAAAGAACTTCAGCCCAGAAATAAATTGCGACATACCTCTCGATATTATAAAATCTGTCCCTGAATTTATGAATCATGGAGGCAATCATCCTGCTATGCTTATAAGCTGTTTAAACCTTTTAATGGTAGCTATGCTCACTATGAAGCTGTCACAAAAATTAGGAAAAAGGTTAGAGGGGCGGCAAGAGTAGTTATAGTGTCGCACAGTACACATATTCATTTTGCTTAATATCTAGATTAGATTGCTTCCAACCCACACCCTTGAAGTATAATTATTGGCGTTACTCAGAAGTCATGTCCACCACCGTAATCTTCATTAGACTCTGTGAATAATTGAATGACATTAAAAATATGTTGCTCAATACAAAATCCGTTCCGTTTTTCTTTATCGGCAAAAGAATACAGACCAGTTATGCTCATTCTCATTGCTATTATCGCAATTAACCAGACAAATCGGCCGTGGGGACGAAGTCAAGTTCCCCACCGTTATCGTCATAAGCCGTATACTATCGCTGGAAAAGGGACAAGAATATAATTATTATATCCACATATATAAAAGTTACAACTTCACTTTTTAACAAACAACAATTCTGTAAATAATTTAATGACATTAAAAATTGTATAGCGTTCAATACAAAATCCGTTCTTTTTTTTATGCAAAAAAGTACCGACTTGTTATTACGAAATCTCATTGCTATTATCGAAATTACAAATCACTCCACGCACCGCCACAAATACCGCTATCGATTTGAAAAAGCCATCAATTTTGCTTACACACTTATGGTGGCATACTGGTGCTAAGTTTTGCCGTGTTCAGTCAAATTATGTTTTAGTTTCCCGCGAAGCCGCTGACACATAGCATGACAAAATTTCATCGCATCGCTCATCGTTTATGGTTAGAAGACTAGGGCGGCAGTATCTCTTGTTTCCTTACGTCACAAATATGTCTATTGAAAGAAATTATAAATACACCACCATATATATTAGTTTCTGCAATAAAAACACTTCTCTATAACTAAACAATGTGGTGAAATGTCTTCGGCTTTACATATTTTTTAAAAACATGGCTTATGGCACATTGCCAGTTCTCCACCGTTATCGTCATAAGCCGTATACTATCGCCGGAAAAGGGACAAGAATATAATTATTATATCCACATATATAAAAGTTACAACTTCACTTTTTAACAAACAACAATTCTGTAAATAATTTAATGACATTAAAAATTGTATAGCGTTCAATACAAAATCCGTTCTCTTTTTTAATGCAAAAAAGTACCGACTTGTTATTACGAAATCTCATTGCTATTATCGAAATTACAAATCACTCCACGCACTGCCACAAATACCGCTATCGATTTGAAAAAGCCATCAATTTTGCTTACACACTTATGTTGGCATACTGGTGCTAAGTTTTTAGTTTCCCGCGAAGCCGCTGACACATAGCATGACAAAATTTCATCGCATCGCTCATCGTTTATGGTTAGAAGACTAGTGCGGCAGTATCTCTTGTTTCCTTACGTCACAAATATGTCTATTGAAAGAAATTATAAATACACCACCATATATATTAGTTTCTGCAATAAAAACACTTCTCTATAACTAAACAATGTGGTGAAATGTCTTCGGCTTTACATATTTTTTAAAAACATGGCTTATGGCACATTGCCAGTTCTCCACCGTTATCGTCATAAGCCGTATACTATCGCTGGAAAAGGGACAAGAATATAATTATTATATCCACATATATAAAAGTTACAACTTCACTTTTTAACAAACAACAATTCTGTAAATAATTTAATGACATTAAAAATTGTATAGCGTTCAATACAAAATCCGTTCTCTTTTTTAATGCAAAAAAGTACCGACTTGTTATTACGAAATCTCATTGCTATTATCGAAATTACAAATCACTCCACGCACTGCCACAAATACCGCTATCGATTTGAAAAAGCCATCAATTTTGCTTACACACTTATGTTGGCATACTAGTGCTAAGTTTTGCCGTGTTCAGTCAAATTATGTTTTAGTTTCCCGCGAAGCCGCTGACACATAGCATGACAAAATTTCATCGCATCGCTCATCGTTTATGGTTAGAAGACTAGGGCGGCAGTATCTCTTGTTTCCTTACGTCACAAATATGTCTATTGAAAGAAATTATAAATACACCACCATATATATTAGTTTCTGCAATAAAAACACTTCTCTATAACTAAACAATGTGGTGAAATGTCTTCGGCTTTACATATTTTTTAAAAACATGGCATATGGCACATTGCACATAAATTACATATAATTACAAACGATTATATATAAAACGCTTGTATATATACACTCTATGGTTCATATACACGTCATTTATTTCCACTTGAAACATATATAAACAGCAAGTTAAGTCCCAGTCTCACCTTACAATAATCAGGTACAGAGCCCAGAGCTTAGCTTTAGCCAAGCTAAGAGCCCATAGTCAAGCACACAACCAAGTAATCAATGGCGCAATCCAAGTGCAAGCTTTAATCCAGAAAGCTGTTACCTAAGCTTTGGCCCAGCAAGTTAGGTTTCAGTCTCAACTAATAAGTCAAGTACAGAGCCCAGAGCTTTCATACGTCTCGATATTATAAAATCTGTCCCTGAATTTATGAATCATGGAGGCAATCATTCTGCTATGCTTATAAACCATCGCTAGACTAGTCGCATCGTTGGACCAACACTTGAATAACGTGTATACTCATAATATCCACATATATGAACATTAAACAACAACTCTGTGAATAATTTAATGACATTAAAAATATGTTGCTCAATACAAAATCCGTTCCGTTTTTCTTTATCGGCAAAAGAATACAGACCAGTTATTGCTCATTCTCATTGCTATTATCGCAATTAACCAGACAAATCCCTCCGCGAACTGAGAACGGCCATGGGGACGAAGTCATCGTCATAAGCCGTATACTATCGCTGGAAAAGGGACAAGAATATAATTATTATATCCACATATATAAAAGTTTTCCTGTGTTCAGTCAAATTATGTTTTAGTTTCCCGCGAAGCCGCTGACACATAGCATGACAAACTTTCATCGCATCGCTCATCGTTTATGGTTGGAAGACTAGGGCGGCAGTATCTCTTGTTTCCTTACGTCACAAATATGTCTATTGAAAGAAATTATAAATACACCACCATATATATTAGTTTCTGCAATAAAAACACTTCTCTATAACTAAACAATGTGGTGAAATGTACACTCTATGGTTCATATACACGTCATTTATCTCCACTTAAAACATATATAAACAGCAAGTAAAGTCCCAGTCTCACCTTACAATAATCAGGTACAGAGCCCAGAGCTTAGCGTTAGCCAAGCTAAGAGCCCATAGTCAAGCACACAACCAAGTAATCAATGCCGCAATCCAAGTGCAAGCTTTAATCCAGAAAGCTGTTACCTAAGCTTTGGCCCAGCAAGTTAGGTTTCAGTCTCAACTAATAAGTCAAGTACAGAGCCCAGAGCTTTTCTTTAGCTAAGCTCAGAACCCATAGTAAAGCACAAAACCAAGTAATCAATGACACAAGCCAACTGCAAGCTTTAATCGAGAAAGCTGTTAGCTAAGCTTTGGCCCAGCAAAGAAGTTAGGTTCCAGTCTCAACTAAACGCAATGACAATTAAAATAGATAACTTGTGTATTGAAACTCCGCAAGTAAATAAATTAAAAAGAATTTCAGCCCAGAAATAAATTGCGACATACCTCTCGATATTATAAAATCTGTCCCTGAATTTATGAATCATGGAGGCAATCATCCTGCTATGCTTATAATCTGTTTAAACCTTTTAATGGTAGCTATGCTCACTATGAAGCTGTCACAAAAATTAGGAAAAAGGTTAGAGGGGCGGCAAGAGTAGTTATAGTGTCGCACAGTACACATATTCATTTTGCTTAATATCTAGATTAGATTGCTTCCAACCCACACCCTTGAAGTATAATTATTGGCGTTACTCAGAAGTCATGTCCACCACCGTAATCTTCATTAGACTCTGTGAATAATTGAATGACATTAAAAATATGTTGCTCAATACAAAATCCGTTCCGTTTTTCTTTATCGGCAAAAGAATACAGACCAGTTATGCTCATTCTCATTGCTATTATCGCAATTAACCAGACAAATCGGCCGTGGGGACGAAGTCAAGTTCCCCACCGTTATCGTCATAAGCCGTATACTATCGCTGGAAAAGGGACAAGAATATAATTATTATATCCACATATATAAAAGTTACAACTTTTTAACAAACAATAATTCTGTAAATAATTTAATGACATTAAAAATTGTATAGCGTTCAATACAAAATCCGTTCTTTTTTTTATGCAAAAAGTACCGACTTGTTATTACGAAATCTCATTGCTATTATCGAAATTACAAATCACTCCACGCACCGCCACAAATACCGCTATCGATTTGAAAAAGCCATCAATTTTGCTTACACACTTATGTTGGCATACTGGTGCTAAGTTTTTAGTTTCCCGCGAAGCCGCTGACACATAGCATGACAAAATTTCATCGCATCGCTCATCGTTTATGGTTAGAAGACTAGTGCGGCAGTATCTCTTGTTTCCTTACGTCACAAATATGTCTATTGAAAGAAATTATAAATACACCACCATATATATTAGTTTCTGCAATAAAAACACTTCTCTATAACTAAACAATGTGGTGAAATGTCTTCGGCTTTACATATTTTTTAAAAACATGGCATATGGCACATTGCACATAAATTACATATAATTACAAACGATTATATATAAAACGCTTGTATATATACACTCTATGGTTCATATACACGTCATTTATTTCCACTTGAAACATATATAAACAGCAAGTTAAGTCCCAGTCTCACCTTACAATAATCAGGTACAGAGCCCAGAGCTTAGCTTTAGCCAAGCTAAGAGCCCATAGTCAAGCACACAACCAAGTAATCAATGGCGCAATCCAAGTGCAAGCTTTAATCCAGAAAGCTGTTACCTAAGCTTTGGCCCAGCAAGTTAGGTTTCAGACTCAACTAATAAGTCAAGTACAGAGCCTAGAGCTTTCTTTAGCTAAGCTCAGAACCCATAGTAAAGCACAAAACCAAGTAATCAATGACACAAGCCAACTGCAAGCTTTAATTGAGAAA
>JAWNOT010000032.1:0-54072 GCA_035045825.1 Drosophila eohydei | reverse complement strand
TGGCTCTCCGATTGTGAAGCGTAGAGCTGAATGATCGCTGCCTATGTAGCTGTCACAGATGCACCGCCTTGCCTCCCTAAACAGCGATGAGGAGACAAATGTGATGTCAACTATGGAACCGCAGCCAGCCCGACTGAAAGTGCACTGGTTTCCAGTGTTGAGCAGAGCCAAGTCCACAGTCGCGAAGGATTCTAGAAGGCTGCGACCTCTAGCGCTAGTTCTTTGGCTACCCCATTCCATCGCTCATGCGTTGAAGTCTCCTGCTATAATGGCCCGCCGTCCCCTCGTATCATCTACGAGTTCATCGAGCACTGCTGCGAATTCATTGAGCTGCAAGTTGGGGGCCAGATAGCAGCTGTACACCCACAGACTGCCAAATTGGGCGCGTACGAACCCATTAAACGACTTGACTTTTGATAGCTTAGTCGTTGAGTTCCCGCATATCCATAGGGCGGCTGTACCTCTCGTATCTGAGGCCCATGTTCTTGGGCAGCTGGACATGTGATGGTGCGGCTCACTGAGAATAGCAACGTCTATTCGTCTCTCTCTTATACTCTGCGCAAGCAGATCCTGTGCAGCTACGCAATGATTCAAGTTGAGCTGAAGAAGTCTTAGCATCGCATTTGGTATGAGGGGCACTTAAAGCTGCCTGCTGCGTGGTCAGTTTGCTTGGCGCCTTTTCGGACGCAGAGGCCACAGTTGGGGGGCTTGACGCACGTTTTTGAAATGTGGCCCATCTCTCCGCACCTGAAGCAAGCACTTTTTAAGCTTTCATCGCTGGTGCAGTTAGCCGCGAAATGGCCGTAGTCCATGCACTTGAAGCAGCGTTTTGGTTGCTCCACTGCACAAATTCGGCATACAACCCATCTAATCCGCACTTTTGACAGCTCGAGAAGGGCTCTAGCCTTACCCACAGGGAGCACGACAGTGGCCCTCTGCTGGCCACCGAAGGCTGGTCGGAGCGATTTTATAACAACCATCGATAATGTGCAGTCCTTAATAGCTTTGTTGATTGCCTCTAGAATCTCCGCCTTGCACGCCAGTTCGTCCAAGTCGCGAATCTCTATCGTTGCCGTTTCGGTCAGAGTTTTTACAATTGCTCTGTTTACTAGAGCCTTGCCAACGGCTTGTTGGAGCACCTCAGCGCTGTGCTCCGGCTTCCTGTTTAACTGTAGTAAAAGGTCGCCCTATGCCGTCTTTCTTATCCCGTGAACATCTGCGCCTAGATGCTTTAAAGATGGGTCGCTCTTAACGACTCGCAACATGTCAGCATAGCTGCATCCATCAACGCTAGAAACAGTAATTGCGTCGGCCCTGGTTCGCTTTTGCAGCGGCTTGCGTCCCTTGACCACTGTCCATCTGTTTGCCTCAATTCCATCTTGCTTGGAGTTGGAGGAAGTACCCTGTTGCGCCGTTGGCGCTACTCCAGCTTTGCTGTATCTAGGCTTTTTGGAAGGTGTTTTCCTTTGCTCAGGAGCAGCGTCCCTCGAGCGTTTGGGGGTGTTGCTGTTGCCTCCTAAGGCAGCCATACCTCTTTTTGCGGTAGTTACCTTCGAAGGCTCGCCCACCTGCTGTTTATTGCTGGCCCGCGGTGTAGTCTGCACCTTGCAGTTTTTAACTCTGCGATTGCAAAATGATTCTGCCGTCTTGTGAAGATTGACCAGTCTTGCTAGCTCTTCCCTCATTAAAGCATTAATGTGGCGTTGGCCCCCGAATAGTACCGTCAGGCCCTCTAGAACAGCTCCCATCTGTTCTAGCTTTTAATGCCCAAACTATAGCTAACATCTCTTTCTGGTTAGTGGCGTAAATTTCTACCGCTTTGGAAAGCGTTCTAGAGGGAAAGGAGATTGGTCTGTCACCTTGGGATAGTACTTTGCATATGGTGATATCGTAGACATCTGCTGTTAGTTGAAATTCCTTGTTGAAATCAGGGAATTGAAGAATAACTTCATCGGACACTAGTGAATTCTTGATTTTGTTAAAAGCTTCTATTGCGTCTTGGTTCATATTATTTATTTTTTTCTTTGAATTGTTTTTGGTTACTCGTCTATCTTCCCCTCTTAAAAGGGAGCTAAGTGGCTTAGCTAACTTAGCGAAATCCCTTATGAGCCTTCTATAGTACCCTGTCTGTTGTCCGTTTTGTATCATAGTGGATAGTTGGTACTCCAGTGTACTTAAGTCGCGTGTGTCCGCAAAGTGTAGAGTAAAGCATCGAGCAATTGCCTCCCAGTTTAGGGGCATATTGTAAGAGTCTAGTACTTCGTCTGCATGATGCTCCATCTCTGATAATGCCGAATTAATCCCTTTTGGTATCCCCCACTCGCGGTTCGGCTGTTCATACGTTATTCGAAGATGTGTTCTGCGAACGGATCACACAAAGCGTGAGCCCACGTTGCGCAAACTGTGGCTGCGATCTGGTTTTGACCTTTTCGTGTCAATTAATGATTACACGCACTTAGAAACGTTTTTGTCTGTCGTGGTTAATCGTGGTCGATTCGCGTACTTAGATGAGTTTTTGCACTATCGTATTCGCGATCGGTCCCTGCTCGGGCGGCAGTTAAAATAAAACTTTCTGAGTTTTATTTTTACGTGTGATCAGGTTGATCCCAGATTTTTGACTGCTTTATTCTTAAGATGATTATGCCCTAGCTAGCTAAAGTCCGAGTTGATGGCGGCAGCGCTGCTGATGACTCTCGCGACATTGTCTGCATTCAGCGACAGATTGTTGAACTACGGTAGTTGATGTCATTGTGAAGCCGGATGAGGTAAGTCCCTCTGATGATTTCCGTAGTTCCGTGTTGCTAAAGTTGCAGTAAGCCATAGTACCCTGAACTAGCTTTGGACACAATTGGTATCGCTTAAATTAACAATTCATTTCTTAAGGCAGACGGTAATATTAATAAAGGCTTCCAATTATTCGGAATTTCGTAATTTTTTTAATTTACTTTGCTTTAGGTGAATTATCTCGGTTTATTGTGGAAGCATTTTCTCTATGGATAATGGAGGTAATTTTGATCGTTAAATGCGTCAGGTTTTAACGTAAACATGAACTGAACCTTATTTGTTTTTGTATTCTTTTATTTACAATTAAACATATTTTAGATGGAATTTTAGATGGTAGATTTTAGATGGTAAGAGGTAGAGTATGGTGCTTACGGTACTGCCGTAAAGCATTGCTTCGCAAGCATTTTGCGCTACCTTAACCGTGGTACGTGCTCCTTCTACTGCGCTCGACTCTACGCAGTTCCGTCATCATGTTTGCTGCAAAGGAACTAACTAGGTTCCAGGCTGTCTCAGTCTCCAGCATGGTGTTAACCATGCTCTCCACTCTGATAGGTCGGCCTAGTTTTTCCTCGAGACTCAGCTTCTCCTCCAGAAACCGTCCGCACTCAAATGTTACGTGGTTGGCGTCTTCCACTTTCCCTCTTTTGCACCAGGAACACTCGTCAGTGTCTTCATGGCCAAATCTCTTCAAGTAGCTGCGGAAACATCCGTGGCCAGAAAGAATCTGTGAAAGATAAAAGTTAGTGCTGCCATGCCTACGGTTGATCCACGGTTCCAATTCCGGGATGAGTGAGTGGGTCCAGCGTCCCTTCGTTGAATTGTTCCACTTTATTTGCCAACGAGCGATGCTATTGGATCGGTCCGAGCTTCTGGTTTGTGCACTGGTACTCCGCTCCGCGGCCTCCGTGACCAGGTCTTCAAGCGGAACCATTCCTGCTATGACGAGTGCCGCTTCTTCGGAGACTGTTCTAAAAGCGCAGCTGACTCGGATTGCGCTCAAACGGTATGTGGCGCAGATACCTCGGCTGTAACTGGGAGTTTTCATGGCTCTCGACCAGATTGGCGCTGCGTAGAGGATGATGGACCTTATGACGCTCGTCAAGAGAAGGCGCCGTTGTTGCTTCGGTCCCCTTGTACTTAGCATGATTCTAGACATGGCTCTGCAAGAATCAGCAGCTTTTTTGTGCACATATTCCAAGTGCTAGCGGAAGGTCATCCTTGTGTCCAGCATGACGCCAAGGTACTTTATAGCTCTCCTTGACTCGATGGTGGTACTACCAATCTTTATTTGGGCCGTTTCCACCCTCTTGCGGCTGCTGACAAGGACAGCTTCAGTTTTATGCGCAGCTAGTTCGAGTCCTGCTGCTGTTAGCCAATCTCGGATGCAACTGATACTTGCGCTACACATATCCTCTGTATCCTTGAGCTCCTTTCCTATGGTGCGAGCCTGCGGGTAGATCTAGACGCAGTACTCCATCATACATCGCATTCCATAGGAGAGGCCCAAGTTCTGACCCTTGGGGGACTCAGGCAGACACTAGATGATTTTCGTCTCCCTCACTCTTGTTATATATTATTGCTCTGCCTTCGAAGTAGCTCTTAATAATTTCTCTAAGATATTTAGGGATATTGTATTGAGCCAGCGCATCGAGTATCATGTCCCAGTTGGCCGTGTTGAACGCATTTTTAACATCCAGAGTCGCTATGATGCAGTATTGCTTTTTGCCATGCTTCCACCTGGTACCTTCGATAGCTGAAGTTGCGACGTCCACGACTTTGCTCAAGGCGTCCGTTGTTGATCTGGCCTTTCTGAAGCCAAATTGATTTGGAGAAAGGCCGCCGCCGATAGCTATCGCGGTCTCCAGCCTAGCGCAAAGAAGCTTCTCAAACAACTTTCCTATTGTATCTAGGAGGCAGATGGGCCTGTAGGACGATGGCTCTTCCGTCGGTTTTCCAGCCTTGGGTAGCAGAACTAGGTTCTGTCTCTTCCAGATTGCGGGGAATGTTCTTTGCAACAGGCACGCATTGAACAGCTCGGCAAACGCAGCTGTATGCAAGGCAAGAGCTAACTTCAATGCTCTGTTTGGAATTCCGTCCGGGCCAGGGGCAGAGTTGGGCCTAAGGCTTACAGCAGCTGCCAGAATTTCTTCTTCTGCGGCAAGTATCGGATGTGCGCTGGGTGACTCCTCGCTGCCTGTGTTAGAGCCAGAGCCATGCATACGGCTCAGTCTCCTTGGAAAGAGTGTTTCCACTATAGCCTTTAGTTCCTCACGATCAGTAGGCTGCACTTGCTTACCAGCGTATATTTTCTTGACTACTATTTTATACGCCTTGCCCCAGAAGTCAAATTCAGCGGAGTCGCAGAGCCCCAGGAAGTGTCTACGCTTGCTTGCTCGTATTGCCTTCTTAAGTTGCCTTCTTGCCATCTGGTACGCCAACTGCCTAGTATCGTATGTAGGCCTCCCGCGGGCACGCTGGTAGTTTCTTCTCGCCTGGATACAAGTGCGTCGAATTAAACATATTTCGTCGTTCCACCAGTACACGGGCGCTTGGTGCCTTCGGAACAGTTTGCGCCTTTGCATGCTTGCGTTGCATGCCCTCTGTATTTGTTCCACCATTTGGGAAGCTCTTTGTTCTGCGTTGCCAGATGTGCCTAATGACTGAATGGCCTCCGAAAAAGCTATCGGATCAAATGTGTCCAAGCGGTAGGCCTCCCGAAGCAAAGATGGTGGCCTGGCCGGTGGCTCTCCGATTGTGAAGCGTAGAGCTGAATGATCGCTGCCTATGTAGCTGTCACAGATGCACCGCCTTGCCTCCCTAAACAGCGATGAGGAGACAAATGTGATGTCAACTATGGAACCGCAGCCAGCCCGACTGAAAGTGCACTGGTTTCCAGTGTTGAGCAGAGCCAAGTCCACAGTCGCGAAGGATTCTAGAAGGCTGCGACCTCTAGCGCTAGTTCTTTGGCTACCCCATTCCATCGCTCATGCGTTGAAGTCTCCTGCTATAATGGCCCGCCGTCCCCTCGTATCATCTACGAGTTCATCGAGCACTGCTGCGAATTCATTGAGCTGCAAGTTGGGGGCCAGATAGCAGCTGTACACCCACAGACTGCCAAATTGGGCGCGTACGAACCCATTAAACGACTTGACTTTTGATAGCTTAGTCGTTGAGTTCCCGCATATCCATAGGGCGGCTTTACCTCTCGTATCTGAGGCCCATGTTCTTGGGCAGCTGGACATGTGATGGTGCGGCTCACTGAGAATAGCAACGTCTATTCGTCTCTCTCTTATACTCTGCGCAAGCAGATCCTGTGCAGCTACGCAATGATTCAAGTTGAGCTGAAGAAGTCTTAGCATCGCATTTGGTATGAGGGGCACTTAAAGCTGCCTGCTGCGTGGTCAGTTTGCTTGGCGCCTTTTCGGACGCAGAGGCCACAGTTGGGGGCTTGACGCACGTTTTTGAAATGTGGCCCATCTCTCCGCACCTGAAGCAAGCACTTTTTAAGCTTTCATCGCTGGTGCAGTTAGCCGCGAAATGGCCGTAGTCCATGCACTTGAAGCAGCGTTTTGGTTGCTCCACTGCACAAATTCGGCATACAACCCATCTAATCCGCACTTTTGACAGCTCGAGAAGGGCTCTAGCCTTACCCACAGGGAGCACGACAGTGGCCCTCTGCTGGCCACCGAAGGCTGGTCGGAGCGATTTTATAACAACCATCGATAATGTGCAGTCCTTAATAGCTTTGTTGATTGCCTCTAGAATCTCCGCCTTGCACGCCAGTTCGTCCAAGTCGCGAATCTCTATCGTTGCCGTTTCGGTCAGAGTTTTTACAATTGCTCTGTTTACTAGAGCCTTGCCAACGGCTTGTTGGAGCACCTCAGCGCTGTGCTCCGGCTTCCTGTTTAACTGTAGTAAAAGGTCGCCCTATGCCGTCTTTCTTATCCCGTGAACATCTGCGCCTAGATGCTTTAAAGATGGGTCGCTCTTAACGACTCGCAACATGTCAGCATAGCTGCATCCATCAACGCTAGAAACAGTAATTGCGTCGGCCCTGGTTCGCTTTTGCAGCGGCTTGCGTCCCTTGACCACTGTCCATCTGTTTGCCTCAATTCCATCTTGCTTGGAGTTGGAGGAAGTACCCTGTTGCGCCGTTGGCGCTACTCCAGCTTTGCTGTATCTAGGCTTTTTGGAAGGTGTTTTCCTTTGCTCAGGAGCAGCGTCCCTCGAGCGTTTGGGGGTGTTGCTGTTGCCTCCTAAGGCAGCCATACCTCTTTTTGCGGTAGTTACCTTCGAAGGCTCGCCCACCTGCTGTTTATTGCTGGCCCGCGGTGTAGTCTGCACCTTGCAGTTTTTAACTCTGCGATTGCAAAATGATTCTGCCGTCTTGTGAAGATTGACCAGTCTTGCTAGCTCTTCCCTCATTAAAGCATTAATGTGGCGTTGGCCCCCGAATAGTACCGTCAGGCCCTCTAGAACAGCTCCCATCTGTTCTAGCTTTTAATGCCCAAACTATAGCTAACATCTCTTTCTGGTTAGTGGCGTAAATTTCTACCGCTTTGGAAAGCGTTCTAGAGGGAAAGGAGATTGGTCTGCACCTTGGGATAGTACTTTGCATATGGTGATATCGTAGACATCTGCTGTTAGTTGAAATTCCTTGTTGAAATCAGGGAATTGAAGAATAACTTCATCGGACACTAGTGAATTCTTGATTTTGTTAAAAGCTTCTATTGTGTCTTGGTTCATATTATTTATTTTTTTCTTTGAATTGTTTTTGGTTACTCGTCTATCTTCCCCTCTTAAAAGGGAGCTAAGTGGCTTAGCTAACTTAGCGAAATCCCTTATGAGCCTTCTATAGTACCCTGTCTGTTGTCCGTTTTGTATCATAGTGGATAGTTGGTACTCCAGTGTACTTAAGTCGCGTGTGTCGGCAAAGTGTAGAGTAAAGCATCGAGCAATTGCCTCCCAGTTTAGGGGCATATTGTAAGAGTCTAGTACTTCGTCTGCATGATGCTCCATCTCTGATAATGCCGAATTAATCCCTTTTGGTATCCCCCACTCGCGGTTCGGCTGTTCATACGTTATTCGAAGATGTGTTCTGCGAACGGATCACACAAAGCGTGAGCCCACGTTGCGCAAACTGTGGCTGCGATCTGGTTTTGACCTTTTCGTGTCAATTAATGATTACACGCACTTAGAAACGTTTTTGTCTGTCGTGGTTAATCGTGGTCGATTCGCGTACTTAGATGAGTTTTTGCACTATCGTATTCGCGATCGGTCCCTGCTCGGGCGGCAGTTAAAATAAAACTTTCTGAGTTTTATTTTTACGTGTGATCAGGTTGATCCCAGATTTTTGACTGCTTTATTCTTAAGATGATTATGCCCTAGCTAGCTAAAGTCCGAGTTGATGGGGGCAGCGCTGCTGATGACTCTCGCGACATTGTCTGCATTCAGCGACAGATTGTTGAACTACAGTAGTTTCGCGCTATTGCGGTTCTTGACCACAGAGAGAAATGCGCGCCAACTTTGTTGTTAGGAATTCCAGACTGTGGAATTCAATTATTTTTGGGCTATTGTAGCGGTTCTTGAGCGCAGCGAGAATTGTGTAAAAATTTTGTTGTTAGCTTGCAAGTTAGTAATTATATTTCTGATAGCTTGCTTGTGATCTCGGCACGAAACAATAGCAGTGAAAATAATTTTAATCTTATCCGTTTATTGGTCAAATCCATACTAAAAGCTAAGTGACAAAATATTCTTATATTAGGCTAGCCCTGACCTATAATCGCTGTGTCAGCGATTATGTTGAATAGGTTATGTTTCAACGTCGCAATGCCGCATGGAATGTTGACGCAGCATAGTTAGCGTTGTTGTCGCGGAACTGCCAACTTAATATTAAAACCGTGTAGTATAAGAAATCAGCTGGATGTAGTGTGAAACAGGTGTGTAGTGACGATGAACTTATCGTAAGTTGCAACTCTGCTGAGCTCGATAGTTTTCGCTTTCAATGCATAGCGCAGAACTGCAGTCGTAGACTTTGTCTGACCGGATGTGATAAATCCTCCCTCACTAGTTTGAAGGCCGTCCTCGGTTTTCCTCAAAGAGTCGATGGCAGATCGTATCGATATTTGTTGTTTATTCTTTTTGCATTTTTGATAAACCTTGCAGACTACGAGACCGATGATCAGAGTGACAAAAGATGCTGCAAACATCATAGGCCATATTGACAGTTTTTTTTCGATGCTGTCAATATATTGAAGATTCTCAAAGTTAAGCCTCTGAAGATAGGGCATGCTCAAAATCTCTCGATGACCAGTTATGTTTAAGGTAGCCGAGATTGCCGAGCCTGGGTGATGCCTGACTAAGTTCTTGGTATTTTCATAAAGAGACCCATTCACATAGATTTTCTCATCAAAAGTCAGTAGGTGTGTGCTATGGATGACTCTATCTAAGCTGTTGTCCGTCTGTATTGTAACTGAAGTTTCGTTGACAATAATGATACCATCGTCAATTACCATCAACGGTTGTAGGAGTAGCGGTGCAGTTTCCAATTGCTAAGATATTATTACCACAATCTGCGACGTTGTTATTTTCCTCAAAGTCAAGTATTGTTCCATTATGCTGAACAGGAAACATGGTTAATTTTGTACATACTACGCTGGGATTTGGGTACTTGATAAGGAAGTGTACAAAATTATGATCTAAAAAGACTATATAAGCTATTTCAATTAAATCAGTTATAGTTAAATCTGTACATTTTGCTCAGGTCATTAGAATCAAGTTTTGCTGGGTTTATAATTTGAATCTTTGCAAGCGTAATAGACAACATTAGTGTTTCGAGTTGAGAAATTATAATTCTATTTCTTGTGAGTAATGTTTGGTAAAGGTTTCCTGTCTCGATCTTTTTTTTTGTATCTTATGTTTTCCTTGTGTACCTCCCTCCCCTTTATAAGGACCGTTGACCCCAAATCGGCTTCCACTAAGACTTCCTCAAATAAAGGAGTTAACTTGTTACCAAGCCTTTTATTTAGTTTCATAAGCACTTTGTCGCCTACTTGGACATTTCTATTTCTTTTGTCCGCATTTTGTTTTTCAGTAGCAGATCTTGCGCTTTAGACATTTTATCTCTTATTTCTGCTTCAAATTATGGTGTGGATGCATGAATTATGTCAATCGGTTTTTTATTAACGACTGAGTGAATTGATTTATTGTATTCTATTGTTGCTTGAAGTATAATATCTGTTGTGTCATTTAATTGTTTTTCTAGTTTCAAGCATCTGGCAATTTCTGCAAGGGTACTGTGGAATCTTTCTACCTGTCCATTTGAAGTACTATGTAATGGTGGAGAATTTACAATATCGACATTAAAACGGTTTGTTAAAAGAGACTTAATTGCTTCTGAGTTTAATGATGGTTCATTGTCGCAGTAGACAATTTTAGTATTGGGGTAGAAATTCATGAGCTGTAAGATGGGGGACTCGATATCTATTATCGTTCTGGAAGCTATGGGTTGGACAATGGCAAATTTAGAAAATTTATCGATACAAGTTAAAAAATATTTTTTATCTGTAGGGAAAACGTCAATGTGAAGAATTTCTCTTACCTGATTGGGGACTGACGTTTCGCCAATGTACTGTTAAAAAAAATAGTCTTGGAGAATTTGTTTTATATTCTCCTGCGCTGCTCTATGTGCTCTGCCATGTTCTGCGACTATAATTTCTTTTTGCTCATTCTTATCATGAACATCGATGACCAATTTATTTGAGTGACAAAATTTGGTTGAAGGGAAGGTCTCAACTAGTTTGTTTTGTATATGTAAATGCTAGTATCGGCAAGTCGCATTTGATTGAATTCACTGCGTCTCTTTTAACCGCATCACACACTTCCTCTATTAAGTTTTCTCTATTTGAGAAGTGTATAATATGTCTTGTTTATTGTCCGAACATAATAATACTATTTGGTTCCTGAAACAATTAATCGGTTTCTCAGTAGACTCGATAGTGTATGTCAATGACAATTCACTATGCATAGTGGCTAAGTCTGATGGAGCATCTTTTTCTAGAGCGTAAAGGTTTTGTCTTGATAGAGCATCAGCGACAAAATTTTCCTTACCGGGCTTGAAGAAAATTTGAGCGTTGTGCTTGTCGATAAAGGATTTCCATCTCTTAATTTTCGCATTAGTGTTTTTGTCTGAGACTGCAAATGTAAGTGGCTGGTGATCGGTATAAATACTTAAATTTTTTACACCGTACAGATAGTTTAATAGGGATTTTAGGGCCCACACTATCGCAAGTTGCTCACGTTCATTTGTGGCGAAATTTAATTCGTTGTCTCTCAAAGTCCTGGAAATCATGGTTATCGGCTTTTTGTTTTGTGATAAAACAGCGCCTAAGCCAGAGGACGAAGCATCTGTCGTCAAATCAAATGGCTTTTGGTAGTCAGGGTATAGGAGCATTACATCCTCAGAGCTTAAGATATTCTTTAATTTCTCGAAGGTCGCTATCTGTTTTTCATCTAGGTTGTCTGGAATTTTTTTCGATTGTCCTGCACTTGTTTTACCATTATCACCCTTTAATATGTCTGTCAATGGTTTGGCTATAGATGCAAAATTTTTTATAAAGCATCTGTAATAGCTCGCTAGACCAAAGAATGATCTAACTTGGAACAGGTTGGTAGGCTGTTGAAATTTGTTAAGTGCTTCAACTTTGCTGGGGTTAGTTGTTATGCCGCCACGGGAGACCACAAATCCAAGATACTCAACCTTTTCCTTAAAAAAGTGAGATTTTCCTCGTGATACCCTCATGTTAGCGTTATACAATTTATCCAGTACCCAGGCAATATGATGAACATGATTTTGCATATTTTCAGAAAATATGATCACGTCATCCACGTAAACGTAGCATGACTTACCGATCTGTTCTCTAAGTACACCGTCAATTGCTCGTTGGAAAATTCCGGGGGCGTTTTTCAAACCAAAGGGAAGTCTGTAAAATTCATACTTCCCATTTCCTACAGAAAATGCAGTTTTTTCTCTGTCTTTTTCTGCAAGAAGTATTTGGTGAAATCCTGATTTCAGATCAAGTGTCGTGAAATATTTGGCTTTCCCGAGGTTTGAGAGAATAGCTACAATGTTCGGTATAGGGTATTTGTCATCAACAGTTTTGAATTAAGTTTCCTAAAGTCAATTACAAGCCGTTTTTTCCTATTTCCTTGTTCGTCTAGATCCTTTTTATCTACTACCCACACCGGATTATTATACGGTGAATTAGATGGTCTGATTATATTATTTCTCAGCATGTCATCAGTTTCGTTATTGACAAACTCTGATACTCCTAATGGGTATGGGTAAAGCTTAGAGTACACTGCTTTTTCGCCCTCTGTTCGAATTGTAGCGATAATATTTGTGTTGTAAGGAAGAGATTCATTAGGGTCAGCAAAAACATTTATTTTTTCCGCTAGCATTTTCTTAAATTCTTTTTCAATTTCTTGGGGGACTTTTATATTTTCTACTTCAGTGAAGTTAACATTTGAGCTTTTTTTATTTCTAGTTGTTCCACTATTTGCTCTTTTTGGCACCTGATTTTGGTAGGAACCGCCTTGGTTTGGGTATTGAGTTATTTGCCTAAACCGAGATGGTGGTGGTGGTTCTTGCTTTACATTCGGGCTATTGTATTGAGATTTTTGTTTGTAAAATGGAGTTTTTACTTGGTTTGGGGTACTTTCTACAGTGGGCTGCTTTTGCTGTCTCTGTTCCTGACGTTGAGCTCTTTCTTCATTATTCCTAGCAAAACTACTAGCAAATTGGAAGCGTTCATGATTAGCCTCAACTTCCTGTGCAAGTGCTAGTGCTGGATTCTAAATCTTTTGGTCTTGTTGAAAATAGAATATCACAGAGAGATTTCTTTGTGCCTGAAATGAAGACTCCCAATGCATCTGCTCTGTATTTTTCGTTTAGAGATGCAGCCAAAGTGGAATCGTAAGTCATAATTGTTTTGTTTACAAGTAATGTTAATTTCTTTTCAATTTCCTCGTAATATTGGGTTATTGTCAGGGTTCCCTTTACGTAGAACGGACAAAACTTGTTCAATTATATAGATGGAAGAAGTTTATCGGCGTAAGTAAAGTCAAGTCTGTTTATAATTGCTTTAAAATTCAGTGGTGTGTCGTATGACGACAGTACCATATCAGCAGGGCTTCTGATTTTCTTCCTAATTATAGCCAGTGCCTGATAATGCTTTGAACTTACTACATAATTTTCAAAAATTTTATATGCAGTGTGTGTGGCTTTTCGCCACGAAACATAAGTCTCGATCTTTCCCTCAAAGTCTGGTACCGATTTTACTATGTCCAGTGTTTCGTCACATTTGATACCTACTATAATTTCCGTATCTTTAAACACTTCCAACTCAAGTACGGACACTGGCATACTCAAGCAGCGCTTTTCTAAATTTTCTTCACTCACTGACATTTTATTTTGTTATTTTTTCTGGCACTAGTTTATCTTTTATGTCTTTTATTAATTCTTCTAATTCCGCGTCGTATTCCTCTTCCTCGTATTTACTCATAAGATTTTCCAATTTTATTAAATATTGTTTAAGATGTCGATCCAATGATGTTACCTCCTTGCTTGTGGATTTTTGGGTGAGCAGGTTAGAACCACTGTTGGGCGCCAGTTAGTAGTTATATTTCTGATAGCTTGCTTGTGATCTCGTCACGAAACAATAGCAGTGAAAATAATTTTAATCTTATCCGTCTATTGGTCAAATCCATACTAAAGGCTAAGTGGAGGCAAAATATTCTTATATTAGGCTAGCCCTGACCTATAATCGCTGTGTCAGCGATTATGTTGAATAGGTTATGTTTCAACGTCGCAATGCCGCATGGAATGTTGACGAAGCGTAGTTAGCGTTGTTGTCGCGAAACTGCCAACTTAATATTAAAACCGGTAGTATAAGAAATCAGCTGGATGTAGTCTGAAACAGGTGTGTTGTGACTGATCGTAAGTTGCAACTCTGCTGAGCTCGATAGTTTTCGCTTTCAATGCATCGCGCAGAACTGCAGTCGTTGACTTTGTCTGACCGGATGTGATAGCTTGCATCCTTAATATACATAAAAAAGGTTATATTACGGTCAAGGGTTCTCTTAAAACTAACATGGATAAGTTAACAAGTAACCCTCGCTACTGCCCTCACATGCGCATTCCGCTGACGCGCCAGAGTCAGCGCAATGCCCTTACAAAGTCAGCACTGGTAACATGATGCTTGACGTTGCGCAAGTAGATTTGTTTAACAGTTATGCTGAGTCGGCGTGTCGATCGAATTCTTGTAGCTTAAGAATAACTGTAGTTTGTAGCTTTTGTCTCTTTTAGCTTTCGATTTCACTTTAGTTTTTACTTTAAGTACAGTCTTGTTCAAGAGTTTTACGAATAAACACACATTGCTCCGGCACACTGCCGTTACTGAAATCATTTTGCTGGTTTATATATTGCTGAGCCACAAGGCCTGTAATTTGGATATCTTAATTATATCCCATCACAATCTGCCTATCAATTTGATCTACATTGTGCTCCGAACGACGGCACACATTAAGTGAAAGGAATAGACAAATAATAAAAATACACCAGCGTGATTGGCAGCAGTGAATATAGTGACAAAATAAAAAAAACCAAACAAACACAAGTTTATCATGTTCTTTGCCTAGTTAGCCATTAAATAAAAAATAAAGCTTGTAAAAACACAGCAGTGATTGATTTGTTTCAGTGCAGTTCCGTAAATCAATGAGCCGTTTTGATTTAAATAGGCAAATAAAAGCAGAAATCCCTAGTGAGGAAGAGTGGGATACAGACCCCGAAGTTAATCAGACACAAAACTTAAGCAACCTAATAATGAATACGGAACAGGTTCAAGCTTTATTAGAGCTTTACAATGTCAAGAGGCTAGACATCGACTGGAATTAAATCAGTTACAACAACAATTAAATAGCTTGCGAATAGAAGTGCCTCAGATAGAAACATACCAAAGGATATCGGTAGACCCAAACGTTAGGTGTGACCTACCACTTGACATAATAAAATCGGTACCCGATTTTAACGGCATACCAGATGAATATGTAGCATGGAGGCAATCGGCCACCGATGCCTACGAATTATTCATGTAATCCCTACGAGGGCAGTGCTAACTATTACCAACGGTAACAATTATGCGGAATAAAATCCGAGGACCAGCAAGGGCACTTGTTAGTTTCGCACAACACTGTGCTAAATTTTGAGGCTATAATAGCTAGGCTGGATTGCACCTATGCAGACAAAACTTCGCTACGCCTTTTACGACAAGGATTAGAATAGGTCAGACAAGGTGACCTAAGCCTCATGAGCTACTATGACGAAGTTGAACGAAAATTGACTTTGGTCACGAACAAAATCGTCATATCTCATGAGCCGCTGACTCTGGCGCGTCAGCGGAATGCGCATGCGAGGGCAGTACTTATTCTACAAAGTTATAGCGCGAGGGTCACTTGTTAACTTATATATGTATATGCTTAAAAGTATCATCACTATTTAAATCGACGTTTCGGGCACTATTTAGATAATTTTAATATGGCGCAATTTTTAAAAAATTTAAGTTTTTCTTATTTGTAAGATTTTATGATAAAGAAAATTATTTTTATTGATGTCGCTGATAATTTAAATGTTAAATTTATTAAAGTCTCATTGTCTGATTGATTATCCTTAGTATGTTTTAGTGCATTCTCATAAAAACATATGTTCAGTAGATAATGACATTTTCCAACACTATAATTGTGTGCTCTCAGCGTGTCGTGATTTGTCCTTCGATTGCCATCACACTACTGATTATTACGTGCTCTCGATTTTCGATTGTCGACTTGCAATTTTGAAAAATACTTGTGCTTCATTAATAATTTAATTACTTAACTTTGCCTCTCGGTTCGGAGTAAATTAATAAATTATAATTATTACCAGAATTACATTTTGCAAAAATCGTATTTTTGCTGTATATATAGATTTATCTGTTTAATTCCTATGTTGTGTGTGAGAGTGAGAATTAGTGATAAACAATAATTTCTAGACGTGTTCATTTGACTGCCGTACAAACGTTTTCCTTCATAATAAACATAATATTCTTCGCGCCGATCAACAAAATTGTTTGTTTCGCGGCAGAAATTGGACGTTAATCGGGCACGTGTTTGTGTGAATGCCGTCTGCAAGGCACGTATTGTAACGGCCGAAAGTTTCGTGCATGTGTTAGTGCTTATGTACTTTGCGTAAGTATTTTGATTTAGATTTAGCGAAGCTTTTGCACTGATCGTGAGTGACGCGTGCACGAACTGCAAGTTTTTAATTTAATTATTGTAGTCTTTTTCCAGACTTCATATTTAACTTTGTAACTTTTTATTTAGTTTATTTAATTAGATATTAATTATATATATTAAGTAAATAATTAATTATATTATATATTTATTTAATATGAATATTTTTAGGTGATATAAATTTATGTATTATATTATTTTAATAAATTTCATATTAATTTAATATACATTATATATATTAAAATATTAGAATTTCAAGAATTTCAAAGCCAAAATACTCTTTTACGTGCAGCTTTACGCGCGTGTTCTCAGGTAAGACAGGTAGAGCAATTGTCTGACACTTTGCGCCGATCAAGACGCAGACAAGACCCAGTTTATAGGGCAACCGATCAGAGACAAAATACCGAGGACCACGCCACTAGACGAGCCAATTCTCCTGTTAGAGAACAGGAGCAATTGGCTGACACTTCGCGCCAATTCTCCTATTAGAGAACAGGAGTAATTGGTTGACACTTAGCGCCGATCAAGACGCAGACAAGACCCCGTTTATAGGACAAGCGAACAGAGACAAAATACCGAGGACCACTAGATGAGCCAATTCTCCTGTTAGAGAACAGGAGCAATTGGTGACAGTTCGCGCCGATCAAGACGCAGACAAGACCCAGTTTATAGGGCAACCGAACAGAGACAAAATACCGAGGACCACTAGACGAGCCAATTCTCCTGTTAGAGAACAGGAGCAATTGGCTTACACTTCGCGCCGATCAAGACGCAGACAAGACCCCGTTTATAGGGCAACCGAACAGAGACAAAATACCGAGGACCACGCCACTAGACGAGCCAATTCTCCTGTTAGCAATTGGCTGACATTTCGCGCCAATTCTCCTGTTAGAGAACAGGAGTAATTGGCTGACACTTCACGCCGATCAAGACGCAGACAAGACCCCGTTTATAGGGCAACCGAACAGAGACAAAATACCGAGGACCACGCCACTAGACGAGCCAATTCTCCTGTTAGCAATTGGCTGACATTTCGCGCCAATTCTCCTGTTAGAGAACAGGAGTAATTGGCTGACACTTCACGCCGATCAAGACGCAGACAAGACCCCGTTTATAGGGCAACCGAACAGAGACAAAATACCGAGGACCACTAGACGAGCCAATTCTCCTGTTAGAGAACAGGAGCAATTGGCTTACACTTCGCGCCGATCAAGACGCAGACAAGACCCCGTTTATAGGGCAACCGAACAGAGACAAAATACTGAGGACCACGCCACTATACGAGCCAATTCTCCTGTTAGAGAACAGGAGTCATTGGCTGACACTTCGCGCCGATCAAGCCGCAGTTTATAGGGCAACCGAACAGAGACAAAATAATGAGAACCACGCAACTAGACGAGCCAATTCTCTTGTTAGAGAACAGGAGCAACTAGCTGACACTTCGCGCCGATCAAGACGCAGACAAGACCCCGTTTATAGGGCAACCGAACAGAGACAAAATACTGAGGACCACGCCACTAGACGGGCCAATTCTCCTGTTAGAGAACAGGAGCAATTGGCTGACACTTCGCACCGATCAAGACGCAGACAAGACCCCGTTTATAGGGCAACCGAACAGAGACAAAATACCGAGGACCACGCAACTAGACGAGCCAATTCTCTTGTTAGAGAACAGGAGCAATTGGCTGACACTTCGCGCCGATCAAGACGCAGACAAGACCCAGTTTATAGGGCAACCGAACAGAGACAAAATACCGAGGACCACGCCACTAGACGAGCCAATTCTCCTGTTAGCAATTGGCTGACATTTCGCGCCAATTCTCCTGTTAGAGAACAGGAGTAATTGGCTGACACTTCACGCCGATCAAGACGCAGACAAGACCCCGTTTATAGGGCAACCGAACAGAGACAAAATACTGAGGACCACGCGACTAGACGAGAAAATTGTCAAATTAGGCAGACGGAGCAATTGGCTAATACTTCGCGTCGCTCGAGACGTAGACAAGACCCAGCTTATAGGGCTCGACGAAGAAATGACATTGGACAGCGTCAGTTAGAAAGGGCAAGCGATAGGGACCAAAGGTCACAGGCTAGAGACGATCCTATTCGTAGGATAATTGAGCAGGCACGTAATAAAAGTGCAAGGCGAAGTGCTCGCATTCAGACACGACAGGGAACTTTTGACGCCAAAAGAAGCTTAACACAGCGAGTTAGCCAATATCGTAATGATATTGAAAATAGGATAGCTGAGAATAGGCGTAATGCGATCAGAAAGAGGATAGAACGATCTAACGCCTTTATTAGAAACAGATCCGAAACTATTAATAGTAGTATTGATGGTCTGATATCCATTTTAGCAAAACGGTAAAGCAGGGACCTGATCAGTTCAGTATTAGTTGTAAAGGATTAAGGTTTCCACATCAAGTCGACAAAATTTCAAGTGAGGTTATCCAAAGCAAGTTCAGAAGTTTATAGGGCAACCGAACAGAGACAAAATACCGAGGACCACTAGACGAGCCAATTCTCCTGTTAGAGAACAGGAGCAATTGGCTTACACTTCGCGCCGATCAAGACGCAGACAAGACCCCGTTTATAGGGCAACCGAACAGAGACAAAATACCGAGGACCACTATACGAGCCAATTCTCCTGTTAGAGAACAGGAAAATTGGCTGACACTTCGCGCCGATCAAGACGCAGTTTATAGGGCAACCGAACAGAGTCAAAAATACCGAGGACCACGCCACTATACGAGCCAATTCTCCTGTTAGAGAACAGGAGTAATTGGCTGACACTTCGCGCCGATCACGACGCAGACAAGACCCCGTTTATAGGGCAACCGAACAGAGACAAAATACCGAGGACCAATAGACGAGACAATTCTCCTGTTAGAGAACAGGAGCAATTGGCTGACACTTCGCGCCGATCAAGACGCAGACAAGACCCCGTTTATAGGGCAACCGAACAGAGACAAAATACCGAGGACCACGCCACTAGACGAGCCAATTCTCCTGTTAGCAATTGGCTGACACTTCGCGCCAATTCTCCGGTTAGAGAACAGGAGTAATTGGCTGACACTTCGCGCCGATCAAGACGCAGACAAGACCTCGTTTATAGGGCAACCGAACAGAGATAAAATACTGAGGACCACGCCACTAGACGGGCCAATTCTCTTGTTAGAGAACAGGAGCAATTGGCTTACACTTCGCGGCATCTCTCCTGTTAGAGAACAGGACTAATTGGCTGACACTTCGCACCGATCAAGACGCAGACAAGACCCGGTTTATAGGGCCACCGAACAGAGACAAAATACTGAGAACCACGCAACTAGATGAGCCAATTCTCTTGTTAGAGAACAGGAGCAATTGGCTGACACTTCGCGCCGATCAAGACGCAGACAAGACCCAGTTTATAGGGCAACCGAAGAGAGACAAAATACCAAGGACCACGCCACTATACGAGCCAATTCTCCTGTTAGAGAACAGGAGTCATTGGCTGACACTTCGCGCCGATCAAGCCGCAGTTTATAGGGCAACCGAACAGAGACAAAATAATGAGAACCACGCAACTAGACGAGCCAATTCTCTTGTTAGAGAACAGGAGCAACTAGCTGACACTTCGCACCGATCAAGACGCAGACAAGACCCGGTTTATAGGGCCACCGAACAGAGACAAAATACTGAGAACCACGCAACTAGATGAGCCAATTCTCTTGTTAGAGAACAGTAGCAATTGGCTGACACTTCGCGCCGATCAAGACGCAGACAAGACCCAGTTTATAGGGCAACCGAAGAGAGACAAAATACCAAGGACCACGCCACTATACGAGCCAATTCTCCTGTTAGAGAACAGGAGTCATTGGCTGACACTTCGCGCCGATCAAGCCGCAGTTTATAGGGCAACCGAACAGAGACAAAATAATGAGAACCACGCAACTAGACGAGCCAATTCTCTTGTTAGAGAACAGGAGCAACTAGCTGACACTTCGCGCCGATCAAGACGCAGACAAGACCCCGTTTATAGGGCAACCGAACAGAGACAAAATACCGAGAACCACGCAACTGGACGAGCCAATTCTCTTGTTAGAGAACAGGAGCAATTGGCTGACACTTCGCGCCGATCAAGACGCAGACAAGACCCGGTTTATAGGGCAACCGAAGAGAGACAAAATACCAAGGACCACGCCACTATACGAGCCATTTCTCCTGTTAGAGAACAGGAGTCATTGGCTGACACTTCGCGCCGATCAAGACGCAGACAAGACCCAGTTTATAGGGCAACCGAAGAGAGACAAAATACCAAGGACCACGCCACTATACGAGCCAATTCTCCTGTTAGAGAACAGGAGTAATTGGCTGACACTTCGCGCCGATCAAGACGCAGACAAGACCTCGTTTATAGGGCAACCGAACAGAGACAAAATATTGAGGACCACGCGACTAGACGAGAAAATTGTCAAATTAGGCAGACGGAGCAATTGGCTAATACTTCGCGTCGCTCGAGACGTAGACAAGACCCAGCTTATAGGGCTCGACGAAGAAATGACATTGGACAGCGTCAGTTAGAAAGGGCAAGCGATAGGGACCAAAGGTCACAGGCTAGAGACGATCCTATTCGTAGGATAATTGAGCAGGCACGTAATAAAAGTGCAAGGCGAAGTGCTCGCATTCAGACACGACAGGGAACTTTTGACGCCAAAAGAAGCTTAACACAGCGAGTTAGCCAATATCGTAATGATATTGAAAATAGGATAGCTGAGAATAGGCGTAATGCGATCAGAAAGAGGATAGAACGATCTAACGCCTTTATTAGAAACAGATCCGAAATTATTAATAGTAGTATTGATGGTCTGATATCCATTTTAGCAAAACGGTAAAGCAGGGACCTGATCAGTTCAGTATTAGTTGTAAAGGATTAAGGTTTCCACATCAAGTCGACAAAATTTCAAGTGAGGTTATCCAAAGCAAGTTCAGAAGTTTATAGGGCAACCGAACAGAGACAAAATACCGAGGACCACTAGACGAGCCAATTCTCCTGTTAGAGAACAGGAGCAATTGGCTTACACTTCGCGCCGATCAAGACGCAGACAAGACCCCGTTTATAGGGCAACCGAACAGAGACAAAATACCGAGGACCACTAGACGAGCCAATTCTCCTGTTAGAGAACAGGAAAATTGGCTGACACTTCGCGCCGATCAAGACGCAGTTTATAGGGCAACCGAACAGAGTCAAAATACCGAGGACCACGCCACTATACGAGCCAATTCTCCTGTTAGAGAACAGGAGTAATTGGCTGACACTTCGCGCCGATCACGACGCAGACAAGACCCCGTTTATAGGGCAACCGAACAGAGACAAAATACCGAGGACCAATAGACGAGACAATTCTCCTGTTAGAGAACAGGAGCAATTGGCTGACACTTCGCGCCGATCAAGACACAGACAAGACCCCGTTTATAGGGCAACCGAACAGAGACAAAATACCGAGGACCACGCCACTAGACGAGCCAATTCTCCTGTTAGCAATTGGCTGACACTTCGCGCCAATTCTCCGGTTAGAGAACAGGAGTAATTGGCTGACACTTCGCGCCGATCAAGACGCAGACAAGACCTCGTTTATAGGGCAACCGAACAGAGATAAAATACTGAGGACCACGCCACTAGACGGGCCAATTCTCTTGTTAGAGAACAGGAGCAATTGGCTTACACTTCGCGGCATCTCTCCTGTTAGAGAACAGGACTAATTGGCTGACACTTCGCACCGATCAAGACGCAGACAAGACCCGGTTTATAGGGCCACCGAACAGAGACAAAATACTGAGAACCACGCAACTAGATGAGCCAATTCTCTTGTTAGAGAACAGGAGCAATTGGCTGACACTTCGCGCCGATCAAGACGCAGACAAGACCCAGTTTATAGGGCAACCGAAGAGAGACAAAATACCAAGGACCACGCCACTATACGAGCCAATTCTCCTGTTAGAGAACAGGAGTCATTGGCTGACACTTCGCGCCGATCAAGCCGCAGTTTATAGGGCAACCGAACAGAGACAAAATAATGAGAACCACGCAACTAGACGAGCCAATTCTCTTGTTAGAGAACAGGAGCAACTAGCTGACACTTCGCACCGATCAAGACGCAGACAAGACCCGGTTTATAGGGCCACCGAACAGAGACAAAATACTGAGAACCACGCAACTAGACGAGCCAATTCTCTTGTTAGAGAACAGGAGCAACTAGCTGACACTTCGCGCCGATCAAGACGCAGACAAGACCCCGTTTATAGGGCAACCGAAGAGAGACAAAATACCAAGGACCACGCCACTATACGAGCCATTTCTCCTGTTAGAGAACAGGAGTCATTGGCTGACACTTCGCGCCGATCAAGACGCAGACAAGACCCAGTTTATAGGGCAACCGAAGAGAGACAAAATACCAAGGACCACGCCACTATACGAGCCAATTCTCCTGTTAGAGAACAGGAGTAATTGGCTGACACTTCGCGCCGATCAAGACGCAGACAAGACCTCGTTTATAGGGCAACCGAACAGAGATAAAATACTGAGGACCACGCCACTATACGAGCCAATTCTCCTGTTAGAGAACAGGAGTCATTGGCTGACACTTCGCGCCGATCAAGACGCAGACAAGACCCGGTTTATAGGGCCACCGAACAGAGACAAAATACTGAGAACCACGCAACTAGATGAGCCAATTCTCTTGTTAGAGAACAGGAGCAATTGGCTGACACTTCGCGCCGATCAAGACGCAGACAAGAACCAGTTTATAGGGCAACCGAAGAGAGACAAAATACCAAGGACCACGCCACTATACGAGCCAATTCTCCTGTTAGAGAACAGGAGTAATTGGCTGACACTTCGCGCCGATCAAGACGCAGACAAGACCTCGTTTATAGGGCAACCGAACAGAGATAAAATACTGAGGACCACGCCACTATACGAGCCAATTCTCCTGTTAGAGAACAGGAGTCATTGGCTGACACTTCGCGCCGATCAAGACGCAGACAAGACCCGGTTTATAGGGCCACCGAACAGAGACAAAATACTGAGAACCACGCAACTAGATGAGCCAATTCTCTTGTTAGAGATCAGGAGTAATTGGCTGACACTTCGCGCCGATCAAGACGCAGACAAGACCCAGTTTATAGGGCAACCGAACAGAGACAAAATACTGAGGACCACGCGACTAGACGAGAAAATTGTCAAATTAGGCAGACGGAGCAATTGGCTAATACTTCGCGTCGCTCGAGACGTAGACAAGACCCAGCTTATAGGGCTCGACGAAGAAATGACATTGGACAGCGTCAGTTAGAAAGGGCAAGAGATAGGGACCAAAGGTCACAGGCTAGAGACGATCCTATTCGTAGGATAATTGAGCAGGCACGTAATACAAGTGCAAGGCGAAGTGCTCGCATTCAAGCACGACCGGGAACTTTTGACGCCAATAGAAACTTAACACAGCGAGTTAGCCAATATCGTAATAATATTGAAAATAGGATAGCTAAGAATAGGCGTAATGCGATCAGAAAGAGGATAGAACGATCTAATGCCTTTATTAGAAACAGATCCCGAACTATTAATAGTAGTATTGATGGTCTGATATCCATTTTAGCAAAACGGTAAAGCAGGCACCTGATCAGTTCTGTATTAGTTGTAAAGGATTGTGGTTTCCACATCAAGTGGACAAAATTTCAAGTGAGGTTATCCAAAGCAAGTTCAGAAGTTTATAGGGCAACCGAACAGAGACAAAATACCGAGGACCACGCCACTAGACGAGACAATTCTCCTGTTAGAGAACAGGAGCAATTGGCTGACAGTTCGCGCCGATCAAGACGCAGACAAGACCCAGTTTATAGGGCAACCGAACAGAGACAAAATACCGAGGACCACTAGACGAGCCAATTCTCCTGTTAGAGAACAGGAGCAATTGGCTTACACTTCGCGCCGATCAAGACGCAGTTTATAGGGCAACCGAACAGAGACAAAACACCGAGGACCACGCCACTAGACGAGACAATTCTCCTGTTAGAGAACAGGAGCAATTGGCTGACACTTCGCGCCAATTCTCCGGTTAGAGAACATGAGCAATTGGCTGACACTTCGCACCGATCAAGACGCAGACAAGACCCAGTTTATAGGGCAACCGAACAGAGACAAAATACCGAGGACCACGCCACTAGACGAGCCAATTCTCCTGTTAGAGAACAGGAGTAATTGGGTGACACTTCGCGCCGATCAAGACGCAGACAAGACCCCGTTTATAGGGCAACCGAACAGAGACAAAATACCGAGGACCACGCCACTAGACGAGCCCATTCTCCTGTTAGAGAACAGGAGCAATTGGCTGACACTTCGCGCCAATTCTCCGGTTAGAGAACAGGAGCAATTGGCTGACACTTCGCGCCGATCAAGACGCAGACAAGACCCCGTTTATAGGGCAACCGAACAGAGACAAAATACCGAGGACCACGCCACTAGACGAGCCAATTCTCCTGTTAGCAATTGGCTGACATTTCGCGCCAATTCTCCTGTTAGAGAACAGGAGCAATTGGCTGACACTTCGCGCCGATCAAGACGCAGACAAGACCCCGTTTATAGGGCAACCGAACAGAGACAAAATACCGAGGACCACGCCACTAGACGAGCCAATTCTCCTGTTTGCAATTGGCTGACATTTCGCGCCAATTCTCCTGTTAGAGAACAGGAGTAATTGGCTGACACTTCGCGCCGATCAAGACGCAGACAAGACCCCGTTTATAGGGCAACCGAACAGAGACAAAATACCGAGGACCACGCCACTAGACGAGCCAATTCTCCTGTTAGCAATTGGCTGACATTTCGCGCCAATTCTCCTGTTAGAGAACAGGAGCAATTGGCTGACACTTCGCGCCGATCAACACGCTGACAAGACCCAGTTTATAGGGCAACCGAACAGAGACAAAATACTGAGGACCACCCGACTAGACGAGCCACTTCTCAAATTAGGCAGATGGAGCAATTGGCAAACACTTCGCGTCGCTCGAGACGTAGACAAGACCCAGCTTATAGGGCTCGACGAAGAAATGACATTGGACAGCGTCAGTTAGAAAGGGCAAGCGATAGGGACCAAAGGTCACAGGCTAGAGACGATCCTATTCGTAGGATAATTGAGCAGGCACGTAATAAAAGTGCAAGGCGAAGTGCTCGCATTCAGACACGACAGGGAACTTTTGACGCCAAAAGAAGCTTAACACAGCGAGTTAGCCAATATCGTAATGATATTGAAAATAGGATAGCTGAGAAAAGGCTTAATGCGATCAGAAAGAGGATAGAACGATCTAACGCCTTTATTAGAAACAGATCCCAAACTATTAATAGTAGTATTGATGGTCTGATGTCCATTTTAGCAAAACGGTAAAGCAAGGACCTGATCAGTTCAGTATTAGTTGTAAAGGATTAAGGTTTCTACATCAAGTCGACAAAATTTCAAGTGAGGTTATCCAAAGCAAGTTCAGAAGTTTATAGGGCAACCGAACAGAGACAAAATACCGACGACCACTAGACGAGCCAATTCTCCTGTTAGAGAACAGGAGCAATTGGCTTACACTTCGCGCCGATCAAGACGCAGACAAGACCCCGTTTATAGGGCAACCGAACAGAGACAAAATACCGAGGACCACTAGACGAGCCAATTCTCCTGTTAGAGAACAGGAAAATTGGCTGACACTTCGCGCCGATCAAGACGCAGTTTATAGGGCAACCGAACAGAATCAAAATACCGAGGACCACGCCACTATATGAGCCAATTCTCCTGTTAGAGAACAGGAGTAATTGGCTGACACTTCGCGCCGATCACGACGCAGACAAGACCCCGTTTATAGGGCAACCGAACAGAGACAAAATACCGAGGACCACTAGACGAGACAATTCTCCTGTTAGCAATTGGCTGACACTTCGCGCCAATTCTCCGGTTAGAGAACAGGTGTAATTGGCTGACACTTCGCGCCGATCAAGACGCAGACAAGACCTCATTTATAGGGCAACCGAACAGAGATAAAATACTGAGGACCACGCCACTAGACGGGCCAATTCTCTTGTTAGAGAACAGGAGCAATTGGCTGACACTTCGCGGCATCTCTCCTGTTAGAGAACAGGACTAATTGGCTGACACTTCGCACCGATCAAGACGCAGACAAGACCCGGTTTATAGGGCCACCGAACAGAGACAAAATACTGAGAACCACGCAACTAGATGAGCCAATTCTCTTGTTAGAGAACAGGAGCAATTGGCTGACACTTCGCGCCGATCAAGACGCAGACAAGACCCAGTTTATAGGGCAACCGAAGAGAGACAAAATACCAAGGACCACGCCACTATACGAGCCAATTCTCCTGTTAGAGAACAGGAGTCATTGGCTGACACTTCGCGCCGATCAAGCCGCAGTTTATAGGGCAACCGAACAGAGACAAAATAATGAGAACCACGCAACTAGACGAGCCAATTCTCTTGTTAGAGAACAGGAGCAACTAGCTGACACTTCGCGCCGATCAAGACGCAGACAAGACCCCGTTTATAGGGCAACCGAACAGAGACAAAATACCGAGGACCACGCAACTAGACGAGCCAATTCTCTTGTTAGAGAACAGGAGCAATTGGCTGACACTTCGCGCCGATCAAGACGCAGACAAGACCCAGTTTATAGGGCAACCGAAGAGAGACAAAATACCAAGGACCACGCCACTATACGAGCCATTTCTCCTGTTAGAGAACAGGAGTCATTGGCTGACACTTCGCGCCGATCAAGACGCAGACAAGACCCCGTTTATAAGGCAACCGAACAGAGACAAAATACCGAGGACCACGCCACTAGACGAGCCTATTCTCCTGTTAGCAATTGGCTGACACTTCGCGCCAATTCTCCGGTTAGAGAACAGGAGTAATTGGCTGACACTTCGCGCCGATCAAGACGCAGACAAGACCTCGTTTATAGGGCAACCGAACAGAGATAAAATACTGAGGACCACGCCACTAGACGGGCCAATTCTCTTGTTAGAGAACAGGAGCAATTGGCTGACACTTCGCGCCGATCAAGACGCAGACAAGACCCAGTTTATAGGGCAACCGAAGAGAGACAAAATACCAAGGACCACGCCACTATACGAGCCAATTCTCCTGTTAGAGAACAGGAGTCATTGGCTGACACTTCGCGCCGATCAAGACGCAGACAAGACCCCGTTTATAAGGCAACCGAACAGAGACAAAATACCGAGGACCACGCCACTAGACGAGCCTATTCTCCTGTTAGCAATTGGCTGACACTTCGCGCCAATTCTCCGGTTACAGAACAGGAGCAATTGGCTGACACTTCGCACCGATCAAGACGCAGACAAGACCCAGTTTATAGGGCAACCGAACAGAGACAAAATACTGAGGACCACGCGACTAGACGAGAAAATTGTCAAATTAGGCAGACGGAGCAATTGGCTAATACTTTGCATCGCTCGAGACGTAGACAAGACCCAGCTTATAGGGCTCGACGAAGAAATGACATTGGACAGCGTCAGTTAGAAAGGGCAAGAGATAGGGACCAAAGGTCACAGGCTAGAGACGATCCTATTCGTAGGATAATTGAGCAGGCACGTAATACAAGTGCAAGGCGAAGTGCTCGCATTCAAGCACGACCGGGAACTTTTGACGCCAATAGAAACTTAACACAGCGAGTTAGCCAATATCGTAATAATATTGAAAATAGGATAGCTAAGAATAGGCGTAATGCGATCAGAAAGAGGATAGAACGATCTAATGCCTTTATTAGAAACAGATCCCGAACTATTAATAGTAGTATTGATGGTCTGATATCCATTTTAGCAAAACGGTAAAGCAGGGACCTGATCAGTTCTGTATTAGTTGTAAAAGATTGTGGTTTCCACATCAAGTGGACAAAATTTCAAGTGAGGTTATCCAAAGCAAGTTCAGAAGTTTATAGGGCAACCGAACAGAGACAAAATACCGAGGACCACGCCACTAGACGAGCCAATTCTCCTGTTAGAGAACAGGAGCAATTGGCTGACACTTCGCGCCAATTCTCCGGTTAGAGGACATGAGCAATTGCCTGACACTTCGCACCGATCAAGACGCAGACAAGACCCAGTTTATAGGGCAACCGAACAGAGACAAAATACCGAGGACCACGCCACTAGACGAGCCAATTCTCCTGTTAGAGAACAGGAGCAATTGGCTGACACTTCGCGCCAATTCTCCTGCTAGAGAACAGGAGTAATTGGCTTACACTTCGCGCCGATCAAGACGCAGACAAGACCCCGTTTATAGGGCAACCGAACAGAGACAAAATACCGAGGACCACGCCACTAGACGAGCCAATTCTCCTGTTAGAGAACAGGAGCAATTGGCTGACACTTCGCGCCGATCAAGACGCAGACAATACCCAGTTTATAGGGCAACCGAACAGAGACAAAATACCGAGGACCACGCCACTAGACGAGCCAATTCTCCTGTTAGAGAACAGGAGCAATTGGCTTACACTTCGCGCCGATCAAGACGCAGACAAGACCCCGTTTATAGGGCAACCGAACAGAGACAAAATACCGAGGACCACGCCACTAGACGAGCCAATTCTCCTGTTAGAGAACAGGAGCAATTGGCTGACACTTCGCGCCAATTCTCCGGTTAGAGAACAGGAGCAATTGGCTGACACTTCGCGCCGATCAAGACGCAGACAAGACCCCGTTTATAGGGCAACCGAACAGAGACAAAATACCGAGGACCACGCCACTAGACGAGCCAATTCTCCTGTTAGAGAACAGGAGCAATTGGCTGACACTTCGCGCCGATCAAGACGCAGACAAGACCCCGTTTATAGGGCAACCGAACAGAGACAAAATACCGAGGACCACGCCACTAGACGAGCCAATTCTCCTGTTAGAGAACAGGAGCAATTGGCTGACACTTCGCGCCAATTCTCCGGTTAGAGAACAGGAGCAATTGGCTGACACTTCGCGCCGATCAAGACGCAGACAAGACCCCGTTTATAGGGCAACCGAACAGAGACAAAATACCGAGGACCACGCCACTAGACGAGCCAATTCTCCTGTTAGAGAACAGGAGCAATTGGCTGACACTTCGCGCCGATCAAGACGCAGACAAGACCCCGTTTATAGGGCAACCGAACAGAGACAAAATACCGAGGACCACGCCACTAGACGAGCCAATTCTCCTGTTAGAGAACAGGAGCAATTGGCTGACACTTCGCGCCGATCAAGACGCAGACAAGACCCAGTTTATAGGGCAACCGAACAGAGACAAAATACTGAGGACCACCCGACTAGACGAGCCACTTCTCAAATTAGGCAGATGGAGCAATTGGCAAACACTTCGCGTCGCTCGAGACGTAGACAAGACCCAGCTTATAGGGCGCGACGAAGAAATGACATTGGACAGCGTCAGTTAGAAAGGGCAAGAGATAGGGACCAAAGGTCACAGGCTAGAGACGATCCTATTCGTAGGATAATTGAGCAGGCACGTAATACAAGTGCAAGGCGAAGTGCTCGCATTCAAGCACGACCGGGAACTTTTGACGCCAATAGAAACTTAACACAGCGAGTTAGCCAATATCGTAATAATATTGAAAATAGGATAGCTAAGAATAGGCGTAATGCGATCAGAAAGAGGATAGAACGATCTAATGCCTTTATTAGAAACAGATCCCGAACTATTAATAGTAGTATTGATGGTCTGATATCCATTTTAGCAAAACGGTAAAGCAGGGACCTGATCAGTTCAGTATTAGTTGTAAACGATTGTGGTTTCCACATCAAGTGGACAAAATTTCAAGTGAGGTTATCCAAAGCAAGTTCAGAAGTTTATAGGGCAACCGAACAGAGACAAAATACCGAGGACCACTAGACGAGCCAATTCTCCTGTTAGAGAACAGGAGCAATTGGCTGACACTTCGCGCCGATCAAGACGCAGACAAGACCCCGTTTATAGGGCAACCGAACAGAGACAAAATACCGAGGACCACGCCACTAGACGAGCCAATTCTCCTGTTAGAGAACAGGAGCAATTGGCTGACACTTCGCGCCAATTCTCCTGCTAGAGAACAGGAGTAATTGGCTTACACTTCGCGCCGATCAAGACGCAGACAAGACCCCGTTTATAGGGCAACCGAACAGAGACAAAATACCGAGGACCACGCCACTAGACGAGCCAATTCTCCTGTTAGAGAACAGGAGCAATTGGCTGACACTTCGCGCCGATCAAGACGCAGACAATACCCAGTTTATAGGGCAACCGAACAGAGACAAAATACCGAGGACCACGCCACTAGACGAGCCAATTCTCCTGTTAGAGAACAGGAGCAATTGGCTGACACTTCGCGCCAATTCTCCGGTTAGAGAACAGGAGCAATTGGCTGACACTTCGCGCCGATCAAGACGCAGACAAGACCCCGTTTATAGGGCAACCGAACAGAGACAAAATACCGAGGACCACGCCACTAGACGAGCCAATTCTCCTGTTAGAGAACAGGAGCAATTGGCTGACACTTCGCGCCAATTCTCCGGTTAGAGAACAGGAGCAATTGGCTGACACTTCGCGCCGATCAAGACGCAGACAAGACCCCGTTTATAGGGCAACCGAACAGAGACAAAATACCGAGGACCACGCCACTAGACGAGCCAATTCTCCTGTTAGCAATTGGCTGACACTTCGCGCCAATTCTCCTCTTAGAGAACAGGAGTAATTGGCTGACACTTCGCGCCGATCAAGACGCAGACAAGACCCCGTTTATAGGGCAACCGAACAGAGACAAAATACTGAGGACCACCCGACTAGACGAGCCACTTCTCAAATTAGGCAGATGGAGCAATTGGCAAACACTTCGCGTCGCTCGAGACGTAGACAAGACCCAGCTTATAGGGCTCGACGAAGAAATGACATTGGACAGCGTCAGTTAGAAAGGGCAAGAGATAGGGACCAAAGGTCACAGGCTAGAGACGATCCTATTCGTAGGATAATTGAGCAGGCACGTAATACAAGTGCAAGGCGAAGTGCTCGCATTCAAGCACGACCGGGAACTTTTGACGCCAATAGAAACTTAACACAGTGAGTTAGCCAATATCGTAATAATATTGAAAATAGGATAGCTAAGAATAGGCGTAATGCGATCAGAAAGAGGATAGAACGATCTAATGCCTTTATTAGAAACAGATCCCGAACAATTAATAGTAGTATTGATGGTCTGATATCCATTTTAGCAAAACGGTAAAGCAGGGACCTGATCAGTTCTGTATTAGTTGTAAAGGATTGTGGTTTCCACACCAACTGGACAAAATTTCAAGTGAGGTTATCCAAAGCAAGTTCAGAAGTTTATAGGGCAACCGAACAGAGACAAAATACCGAGGACCACTAGACGAGCCAATTCTCATGTTAGAGAACAGGAGCAATTGGCTTACACTTCGCGCCGATCAAGACGCAGACAAGACCCAGTTTATAGGGCAACCGAAGAGAGACAAAATACCAAGGACCACGCCACTATACGAGCCAATTCTCCTGTTAGAGAACAGGAGTCATTGGCTGACACTTCGCGCCGATCAAAACGCAGACAAGACCCCGTTTATAGGGCAAGTTCCTGGTTGTCGGAAACCAAAATGGGAAGCAGTCTCTGACTGCGAACAGCCGATCAAAGCTGTTAATTTGAACCACGGGATGGGCTGGTGGCCAAGGCCAGCCCAATTGAGGTTGGCCCCCTTTAGTGGGAGTATCGTGGTGGCTGTGGTTGATAAAATGTTGTGGTTCAATGTAAAGTTGGACCACAGCCGGAAGCTGTCCCCGCAGTCAGCAGAGGTTAAGATAGGCCTCGCCTCTACCCAAGAGGGAAGCCATGCCCGACAGCATGAATTCGAACTTGGTACCTAAAAGAGTTCTTTTAGGGGCGCTGGTGGACGCATTGTATTCACTCGCTGTACCTTGTGCCACATATGTGACTCAAACGCGTACCGTGGTTGTAAACCCCCTTCGGGGTACACGCCACGATAAACAAATATCAGGACTCTGTACTTTGTGTTCAGTTTGTGTTCGACAGTCGCCGAGAGTTGACGTGTTTGCGCGTGTTCAGCAGATTTTATTGCCGCAATAAAATCTGTAAGAGTGCTTAAATCAACCACTTCGCGAAAAGCTGTGTGCCAGTAACCGTAATTTACAGTTGCTGCGCTGTGATTGGTCGGCCAATCAAAAAGCTTTGCAAAAGTACTGCATACTTTTGTGCCGAACAACAAAACTTAGTGTTGCATATCTTAAGGGTGCATTAATAAATTTGTGTTGCCTAACAAACAGGCATGGAGAGCGACGCTAGCAGCAGTGCTGCCAGCTCGGCGCGATCGGTTTCGGGTCGAAAGAAGCGTGGTCGCCCCACCACGGTAGCGCGCGAGTTATATATGCATTTAAGGTAATCGATATAAGCATAGTTTTAAGAGATTTCTCATCACTAAAAGACAAAGTCCATACCTAAATGTTGCATGTTTAGGATGATGAAAAAACCAGCAACATTATGAAATTAAAATTACAAAGAAATACATATCCACTAAGCTGACGCCAGAATAGTCTAGCAACATGTTGAAACTGAAATTATAAAGAAACGGCTATGTCGCCAGAATAGTCTAGCAACATGTTGAAACTGAAATTATAAAGAAACGGCTATGTCGCCAGAATAGACTAGCATTAAGAAGAAAAATCGAATAAAGATCAGTTCTAATCTGAGACTTAACTGAAGAGGTTGAGCCATGTTTTTTAATTTCAAAAACAAAGAACTCAAAACAAAATTGGCGCAGCCGGTAGGATCCTTTTTTTAAAAAAAAAAAAAAAAAAAGGATTCTGTGATAAATTCGAACTAAAAATAAGTCGACAAATTTATAAATCGATCATTATAAAATAAAAAGTCAAACTAAAAATAAGTTGACAAGTTTTATAAATCGTAAAAAGAGGTCAAACTACAAATAAGTTGACAACTTTTTAAAAAAAAAAAAAAAAAAAAAAAGTACATCTCAACGCTGGCAACCAGAAAACAAAAGAGAGCAGTATATTACGACAAAAGCAGGATGGCACAAGCTAACCCACAAATGTCATCGCAGCAATTATATGAGCAGTTGATCAACAAGGAGCGGCAACTAGAGGAGCTACATCAAGCTTACGTCACGCTCCAGGGAAACACCAATACGGCTCAGAAGGAACGGTTGTTTCAAAACATCAATTATTTGGCAACGTTCACGGGAACAGGTGATATATCGATTAACTCGTTCTTCAGCAGCGTGGAGTACCTTCTCCAAGGAGTGGAGGACACTGAACTAAGACGAGAGGCCACTAGGACAATCTTCAACAAGACAATTCAAGGACAGGCGAAGGATGTAGTTATCAATATACCGGAACCAGACAACTGGGACCTAATCAAGTCAACCCTAAAGCTAAGGTATCGACCGGACACGGAACCCCATCAAATTTACCGTAAAATTTATGAGTTAAAAGTAGACACAGTAAGCGAACTGGTAGCAGAACTACAAAATATTAAGTATAAAACAGACGAATTAAAAGTTTACCATCAAAACGATAATTTCATAGATTTAAGTAACATAGAAAGTTTACTAGTAAATGCAGCTAAAGAAATGACTCAAGGCACTTTACTTGATAAAATATACGAAGAAAGAAATTTAAATGAGATTCTAAAAAAAATGATGTTACGTAGATACGAAAATAGTTGTATTAGATTTCAATATAAGAAAAGTAAACCCAATAGGTATAACGCTGAGGCTGAGTCTAGCAAGAAAAATCATAACTACAAAAACGAAAATATCCAACAACAAAATTATGACAAGAAGCAACAATATTATCAACAAAATTATAACAATAACAAGCGATCTTATTATCAACCACAAAGTGGTCACAACAAAAATCAACAAAAATACCAACAAAACAACTCAGGTCAGTACAGACAAGATTATACTCAACACAATTCAGGACAGAGTCACCCTAACCAAAATCATCAGCAAACAAATTCACAACAGTCAAAACAGTATAGGCCAAGGAATTCAGAACCCATGGAAATAGAAAACCTAGAAACAAAGCAAGATACAAACAGTTACCCAGAAACAAGAAATGACTACGACCAGGCAGAGGTTAATAATACAGTTTTTTTATGAAGCAGCCTCGGAATGCCTACCATTATTAGAACTAAACATCGATAAACATAGATATATAGCATTAATAGATACAGGAGCAAGTTTAAGTCTAGTTAACAACCAAATTAATGGGCACACAAAGATTAAGCTGAATAAACCCATATCATATAGCACAATTAATAGTAAGGACATAATAGAGTATGAAATTCATACAACAGCACCTAGAGAATTTAATTTACCAAACAATGCTAGAGTCCGCTGGAAGTTAGCCCCACTAAAGGGAAGAAAATATAACTTTATTATAGGTATAGACCTTCTACAATTTTTAAGTGCAGTTATTAATATTGAAAGAAACAGTTTAACATTAAATCACAAAGAAAACCGTATAATAAATAAGCCATATCAATATGAAGAAATCTGTGCATTAGAAAGTACTATAGATAAATATGATAGCTTGGCATTAGATCATTTAAATACACAAGAAGTAATTGAAGTTAAGAAAATTATAAAACGATATAGTAAACTTTTTTTCAAAGAAGGAGATAAACTAACTAGTACAACCGAAATAGAACATGAAATACGGACAACTACAGATGAACAACTTAATTCAAAGCTATATAGATACCCACCACAGCATGAGGAAGAAGTCAGAAAACAGATAAAAGAAATGGAAGAACAGGGAATTATTAGAAAAAGCAATTCAAGATATTCGAGTCCACTTTTAGTAATACCAAAAAAGTTAGACAATTCAAAACAAAAAAATTCCGCATTGTAATAGATTATAGAAAACTTAATGAAATAACCATCGACGATAAATTTCCGATTCCCAATATAAATTCAATTCTTGATAAACTCGGAAGAGCCCAGTACTTCACAACAATAGATCTAGCAAAAGGCTACCATCAAATTTTAGTAAAAGAGGAAGACAGAAAAAAAAACTGCCATTGTTACGCCGCATGGCTTATATGAATTTATTAGAATGCCATTTGGGTTGAAAAATGCCCCTGCCACTTTCCAAAGACTAATGAATGAAATCTTAAGAGAGTTTATTAACAAAAAATGTGTCGTGTATTTGGACGACATACTTATTTTTAGCACATCGTTGCAAGAGCATGTTGAAGCCATCAACGAAATATTTAAAGTATTAGAGGATAAGAATTTGAAGATTCAAATCGATAAGTGTAACTTCATGAAGAAGGAGACAGAATTTTTAGGTCATATCTTAACCAAAGAAGGTATTAAACCAAATCCAAACAAAATAGCCATAATAGAAAAGTTACCTTTACCAAAAACAGAAAAGGAGATAAAAAGTTTTTTAGGCATAACAGGTTTCTACAGAAAATTTATTAAAGATTACGCAAAAGTAGCACAACCCATAACAAAATATTTAAAGAAAAATACTAAAATAAATACAAAAGGTCCAACTTTCATCGAAGCATTTGAAAAGTTAAAGCAGCTTATTTGTTCACACCCTATATTAAGATTTCCTAACTTTGAAAAAGCATTCACGCTTACAACTGACGCTTCAAATTATGCCATAGGATCGGTTCTTTCTCAAGAAGGGCATCCAATTTGTTTTGCGTCAAGGACATTGAACAATCATGAGAAAAATTATTCAGCGACAGATAAAGAATTTTTAGCAATACTATGGAGTGTAAACTATTTTAGACCATATCTCTACGGAAGAAAATTCAAATTATTAACAGATCACCAAGCGATAAAATTCTTATAATCAAAACATAAAGGGAAAGATATTTCGCCAAGGCATCAAAGATGGTTACTAAAACTAGGAGAATATCAGTTTGACATAGATTACTTAAGAGGAAGAGAAAACAGAGTAGCCGATTTCTTAAGCAGAATAAAAGGTAATGATTTTGACCCACAGCAAGATAACAATGACAATATATCAGACATAAACATTATAACAAATATTGAAGACACAGAAGATAAATATTCGATAGCAGCAACTATACATTCAGCAGAAGAAAATTTACAGGATCATTTTCTAATAAGGGAAGAAATAGTAAATAAATATAAAACACAAATAATAATAACAAATTCCAAAACAGAAGAGTGTAAATCGATTCATGGAAAAAGAATAATTTTCATAGCAAAACACGACTTCCCAACAATGGAAGAAATTTTTACGAAATACTTAAACAAAGGAAAAGTAGGCATATATTCAGATCTACCGGATCAGGAATATAATATAGTACAAGAAAAATTAGTTCAATTATACTCTAACAACAAACAAATAGAATTCACTAAATGCACACATAGAGCTCAAGATATAGAAACTGAAACGGACGCTGTAAAACAAATATCTATTTACCATGTACAAGAGAGTATGCATTCAGGTATTCAAGAGACGTATAACAAAATAAAAAATAAAATATTTTACCCTAAGTTATTAGAATTAATACAGAGAGTGATCAACCAATGCGACTTTTGCAAAGAAGTCAAATATGACAGAAACCCAGTTAAAAACAAATTTGTTAAAACAGAAACTCCCTCGGATAAAAACCAAATAATACATATAGACACATACGTAATAAAAAACACATATTTTTTTAACTATTATAGATAAATTTTCAAAATTCGCAGCCGTTTACCCACTAAACGATAGGAACCATATAACCATTGTAGAGCAGATCGAAAATCATTTTACTAAAATAGGCAAACCAAATAAGATTGTAGCTGACAATGAATTTAATTCAATAAGAATTAAAGAACTATTAAGCCGAGAAAATATTGAATTACATTTAACAAAACCGAACAGCCATACAGGCAATGCAGATGTAGAAAGACTGCATAACTCATTGGCAGAAAAATTTAGGATAATATATAATACTAAAACAGAAAACATATCAGTAAAACAAATTATGCAAAGGGCAGTAAGAAATTATAACGACAGGTACCACTCTACTATTAAATGCACACCTTTTGAAGCGCATAATAATAAAATGGATTTTAAAATCATTAGGAATAATATAGTAACCACTAAAATCAAGATGCTTGATAAAAACAACCAAAACAGAGAAAATTATGAAGAAAAAAGAGAAGAGGGGTTTATTAAAAACTATAAAGCAGTAAGACACAAAGAAGTACCAAAGTTTAAAAAAGCTAAACTTAAGAATATTAACCCAGCAAATATAAAACGTGTTTACAAATATACAGAAGACAAGAATGATAACTCATCAAATACCTAACTGAAAAAAAAAAATAAATAAAACCTATAACAATTAATCTATGAATGTAAACAAGTCAATATTCATAATTCAAAACAATAATTATAAGTAATACCTACCTTATATATTACCGCTAATAAGAAAGTTAATAACAATACAGAATTCAGGAGAATTCTTATTTAAATGAGGGAGAAGTTATATATGCATTTAAGGTAATCGATATAAGCATAGTTTTAAGAGATTTCTCATCACTAAAAGACAAAGTCCATACCTAAATGTTGCATGTTTAGGATGATGAAAAAACCAGCAACATTATGAAATTAAAATTACAAAGAAATACATATCCACTAAGCTGACGCCAGAATAGTCTAGCAACATGTTGACACTGAAATTATAAAGAAACGGCTATGTCGCCAGAATAGTCTAGCAACATGTTGAAACTGAAATTATAAAGAAACGGCTATGTCGCCAGAATAGACTAGGATTAAGAAGAAAAATCGAATAAAGATCAGTTCTAATCTGAGACTTAACTGAAGAGGTTGAGCCATGTTTTTTAATTTCAAAAACAAAGAACTCAAAACAAAATTCGCGTGTTAACGCGCTCGATGACAGAGGATGTCATGCCGCCACCGCTGGACTCGCCCCCGCGGAAGTTGCGCGCGCCAGCTATGAGCTCGGGCGATGACAGCCATGCGTCGCTGGCAGCTGTGCTGGCCGGAGCCACCACTACTGCCGCCGTCGCTGCCGCCGCCAGTGCTGCTTCTGCTGCCGTTGCTGCTGCCCCCGTTGTTGCTGCCCCCATCGTCGCTGCCCCCGTCGTCAAAGCTCCCGCTGTCGCTGCTCCTGCTGCCGTTGCCGCTTCCGCCACTACCACTGCTGCCGCCTCCCAGAGGTTGACTGGTTCGACCGAGATGGTCCAACGTATGTTGGCCATCGAGCAGGAGCTCAGGAGAGCTGTTGTTCGGGAGGGAGTGCCCAGCAATGTGGCACTAAGCGTGCTGGATATAGGAGCAAGCTATCAGGAGCTTGTGCTAAAGATGTACGGCAGGATTGTGGAGCTAGAGGCACAGAGCCGTGCCCGCCCACAGGCCGTTGCGTCCTTCGCTGTCCCCGCTGCCAATGCCACTGTCGCCCGCGCTGATGCTCCAATCGCTGCACCAAGGACCCGCAAGGCTGCGGAGACGTGGTCAGCGATTGTGACGAGTAGCAACCCAGAGGAGACGCCTCAGCAAGTCGCTGAACGCGTTCGCAGGGATGTTGCTCCCGCTCTTGGTGTTCGTGTTCACGAGGTGCGTGAGCTGAAGCGAGGTGGTGCGATTATCCGCACGCCTTCATCGGGTGAGATCCGAAGAGTGGTGGCTAACCCCAAGTTCAAGGAACTGGGGTTAGACATCAAGAGGAACCAAGCGCTGAGGCCTAGAATAACCGTCCTGGACGTTGACAGTAGCATTACTGTCAAGCAGTTTATGGGCGGTTTGTACAAGAACCACTTCGAAGAGCGCATGACGAATGCTGCCTTCGAGAAGTCGGTGGCCATTGTCTCAAAGGCATGGACGCAAGGCGATGGCCCGGTGGCAATCCAGCTGGAGCTGGAGCAGAAGGCCCTGGATATCCTGGAGGAACACGACAGGATCTACGTGGATTGGTTCGCCTTCCGCTGGCGATCGATGGTGCGCACGTATGCGTGCCACAGGTGTGTCAGCTTTGACCACAAGATCGCTCAGTGCCGGATGAAGGAGCAGATCTGCCGTCAGTGCGGACAGTCCGGACACCGAGCCGGGAAATGCTGCAATCCTGTGCACTGCAGGAATTGCAGCTTTAAGGGGCTACCCTGTGGGCATTTAATGCTCTCAGCGGTTTGCCCGATTTACGGAGCTGTGCTCGCCAAGGTGGCTGCTAGACATTAATGTTTAGCATCACCCAGGCAAACTGCGGTCGCAGTCGAGCTGCCGTAATAGAGCTCGGTGTCAGGATGTGGAACGCAGGAGCAAAGTTCGCACTGATCCAGGAGCCTTACGTGGATCGTGGAGGAAGGATCACTGGATTACCGGCAGGCATGCGAGTTTTCTCCGACCGCCGAAACAAAGCTGCCATAGTCGTTGACGACCAGGAGGTCGTCTGCATGCCTGTCTCGTCGCTCATCACTGAGTACGGAGTATGCGTGAGTGTGTCTGGGAACTTTGGCTCAATTTTCCTCACCTCCGTGTATTGCCAGTTCAATACTGAAATTGAACCGTACCTGCTGTATATGGATGCGGTGCTGCTGCTAGCCAGCCGCACGCCTGTCATCTATGGCTTAGATGCGAACGCAGTATCCCCCCTGTGGTTCAGTAAGCTCCCCGAGCGTTCTCGGGGCTACTTGAACAGGCAGCGGGGTGAGCTGCTAGCAAATTGGGTACAGGGCAGCCGAGCCGGAGTGCTAAATGTCCGCAGCAGTGTGTACACGTTCGATAATCGCAGGGCAAGAAGCGATATCGACGTAACGATTGTCAGCGATTCAGCGTCTACGTGGGCAACGTATGACTGTAGTGTAAGCGAGTGGGATCTGAGCGATCACAACATCATTACTGTTGTTGTAACGCCTGATCCGATAAGCACGGTTGAGAGCTATGCTCCTGTGCCCTCGTGGAAACTCCAACGTGCTGACTGGCGTCGTTTCAGTGATGAGTTGGTGACTGCATCGTTGGAACTTCCTCTTGAGGAATTTCACCAGATGGCATCTGATGAGCAGGTCTCCGCACTTCGCTCCCTGGTCCATCAGGTGAGCGACATCAGCAGCTGCAAGCCAGACGTCGTGTGGGTTGGTGGAATGCCGCCCTCACTGATGCACGTCGCGAGCTCAGGAGAGCCCGACGTAGGCTTCAGCATGCGCGTCGAAACCACAGTGACAGTGCTGATGACCTCATGCCTCGCCACGTATTTCAGGATCACCCGAAAGGAATACGTGAGGATGATGCTCAAGGTGAAAGAGGAAGACTGGAGACGATTTGTCGGCGAGCACCAGGAAGACCCATGGGGGCGTGCCTACCGGATATGCCGAGGCCGCAAGACGTGCACCGATCTCGGTTGCCTTCGCTGGAACGATGAGCAAGTCGTAACCTGGCACGACTGTGCGAACGTCCTGCTCCGCAGCTTCTTTCCTGCTGCGGAGAGGCCAGTGAACGTTTCCGTTCCTCGCGAAGTACCCCCAGCCCTTGACTTGTTCGAGGTAGAAACATACATCGCCAGAGTTCGGAGCAGACGCTCACCTGGTTTAGACGGCATTACTGGGGGTATGGTCAAAGCGGCTTGGCGCGCCATCCCTGAGTACATGACAGCGTTGTTTTCCCGCTGCCTGGCAGAGGGATACTTCCCCACTGAGTGGAAGCGCCCACGTGTGGTAGCGCTCCTCAAGGGCCCAGATAAGAACAGGAGCGATCCAGCGTCCTATCGGGGTATCTGCCTGTTGCCTGTTTTCGGCAAAGTACTTGAAGGGATCATGGTGAATCGTGTGAAGGAGGTGCTCACGGACGAGAGTCGATGGCAATTCGGCTTTCGCCCCGGGCGCTGCGTTGAGTCACGTCGTGAGCAGTGTCGAAGCCAGCCCGGCATGATATGTGCTTGGTATCTTCGTTAACTTCAGGGGTGCGTTCGACCATGTCGAATGGGACGCAGCTCTACGCCGACTATCGGATCTAGGATGCAGGGAAGTTGGGATCTGGCGCAGCTTCTTTTCAGATCGAAAGGCAAGCATCGTCAGCAGTTTCGGCGAAGTCAGTGTAGATGTTACACGTGGCTGTCCGCAGGGGTCCATCAGTGGTCCATTTATTTGGAACATCCTGATGGACACTCTTCTGCATCGCCTTGAAGCGGAATGCACTCTAAGTGCATATGCTGACGACCTCTTGCTACTCGTAGAGGGAAATTCCAGATCCCAACTGGAGCTCAAAGATGCCCAACTAATGGAATTAGTTGGAGGATGGGGTATCGAGGTAGGCGTCTCAGTTTCGGCAACGAAGACTGTGACGATGCTCCTTAAGGGAAGGCTGTCATCTGGCAGGCCGCCCGCCGTAAGCTTTGCAGGAGCAAACTTACGGTATGTGACGCAATGCCGTTACCTGGGCATCACGGTCGGCGAGCGGTTGAGCTTTCTCCCGCATGTCGCGTCCCTACGCGACCGGCTGGCCCCCCTCGTCGGAGCCCTGACCCGTGTGCTACGCGTTGACTGGGGACTCAGTCCGCAAGCACGGCGAAGGATCTATGACGGACTCATGGTGCCTTGTGCGCTATTTGGTGCCTCGGTTTGGTACAAGGTGGTGATGAGACTAGCCGGCGCCAGGAGGGCGCTCAAGTCCTGCCACCGGCTCATCCTATTCAGGGGATGCTTGCCAACGTGCCGAAGATTGAAGCGGAAGCCATGGTTGCTTTATAATACAAATAACGAGTTGCGAGATTTAAGTCCAATCCAAAAACATGATAACATGATATTGATTAGATATCATGTTATTTTTTTTGGTCCCTTATAAATATATATAAATAATATGAAATACAACAAAACTAGATAAAATGAAAAACACAAGAAAAAAAAAATAAACGAAAAAAAAATAAACCAAAAAAATTAAAAATATTAACTGAGTGAGACGACCGAACGAATCAAGGTTTGATAGTGGAATGAGACGAACCGTATGCCGTGTACTTGCTATGTTCGCTGAATTACGCATGGGGTTTGAACAGATTGCAGCGAAGTTCGAAGCATGCGTGCTGTATCAAAGTATGAACGACATGTTGGATGACAACATGCTAGAAACTGTAGAAGTTCGAACGAAACAGAATAAACTTAAAGCCATTGGAAAAACATTGTTGGAACATGTTGGATTATGTTGGACCATGATCTACGTCAATCGCAGGTGATTCGACGAATTACAATAACAAATAAATAAAACATTCCACTTTAATGGTTGCAAAATTTAAAGGATCAGCATGAATATTTCCAATATTCTGCATTTTTATTTCAAGAAAAAGAAAATTATTGAAAATAAATATTATTTTTTTCTCTTTTAAAACTTTCTGATTTTTCTAACGAGCTGGTTGCTCCACAGCTTTTTCCTGCTGCGGAGAGCCCAGTGGATGTTTTCGTTCCTTGCGAAGTACCGTGAGCCCTTGACACTTGCGAAGTGGAGACATGCATCGCCAGAGTTCAAAGCAGACGCTCACCTGATTTAGACGGCATAACTGGGCGTATGGTCTAAGTCGCGCCATCCCTGAGTATATGACAGCGTTCTTTTCCCGCTGCCTGGCAGAGAGATACTTCCCCCTTGAGTGGAAGCCGGCCTCAAAGGCCCAGATAAGGACAGGAGTGATCCAGCATCCTTTCGGGGTATCTTCCTATTGCCTGTGTTTGGCAAAGTACTTGAAGAGATCAGGGTGAGTCGGGTGAAGGAGGTGCTCAAGGACGAGAGTCGATTACAATTCGGCTTGCGCCCCGGGCGCTGCGTTGAGAACGCCTGGAGTCACGTTGTGAGCAGGATCGAAGCCTGCTCGGCTAGATATGTGCTCGGATACTTCGTTGACTTCAGGGAAGCATTCGATCATGTATAACCACAGCCTTAATCTGGGAGATGTGTCTTCATGGATACATTGAAGGTCTCACCAAAGTCCTTAATCCTTACGGGCTAGTCAAAGGGCAGACCAAAGCCTTAATTCGGTAGACTCACTCCTTCGGGAGACAGTCGCCGGTGTTTACCCAGTTCCTGATTGTCGGAAACCAAAATGGAAAGCAGTCTCCGACTGCGAAACAGTTAATCAAAGCTGTCAATTTGAACCACGGGATGGGCTGGTGGCCAAGGCCAGCCCAATTGAGGTTGGGTGTATCGTGATGGCTGTGGTTGATAAAATGTTGTGGTTCAACGTATAGAGGTTAAGATAGGCCTCACCTCTATCCCAAGAGGAAACTCATGCCCGACAGCATTAATTCGAACTTGGTACCTAAAAGAGTTTTTTCTAGAGGCGTTGGTGGACGAATCGTATTCACTCGCTGTACTTTGTGTCACATATGTGACTCAAACTCGTAGCGTGGTTGTAAGCCCCCTCGGGGTACACGCCACGATAAATAAATAACAGGACTCTGTACTTTGACAGCGAGCACGGTCGTATGACGTATAAGTTCATCCCGGACGTAAGCTTCGTCTACAGCCGCCGAGACTTCAAGTTCACGATGCATGCCACTTTCCTCATAACTGGTCCTGGCTCGATGAATACATTCCTGCATGCGCGGTTTATATGTGTTTAATTACTTTATTTATATTTTAAGTTTTAATGGAGAATTTTAACTCTCTTACAGTTGAATCTTAAGACTAAATGTACAAAGTTAACTCAGTGCATATCAATGCCTAGTTTGGCATTGGTCGCGATTATTACGCCACTTATACTCTGGCAAGTCGACTTGGCGTGAGCGATAATGCTGATATAACAGCATGTGCAAGACATCTGTTTGCCGTTGCACTCAGGGCACTGACCTGAGCTTTGGCTAATTAGGCATCTCGAGAATAACTGTTGTCTAACATTTGCTTTGGTCATGTTAACTCCTCCCCCTTTCGATGAGGGATTCTCCTGGATTCCTCTTTTACAGTCTTTATAGGTATATATTCCTATGAAGAGGAATACAAGAGCTATTGAAACTATGCCGACGCTATTGGAGTTTGTTGTTGGTGTTCGGATTTCTTTAATAACTTTTGTGTTTTTAATTTCTTATACAATTTTTTTAAGTGTTAGTTTTTTGTAAAGTTAAATGTATTTCCTTCCTCTTCTGTATGTGAATGATTGTATGTAGATTTCTTGATTAATTGTAAAATATGTTTGATTTATTAGAATTGTACAATTTGTGAATTCTATAAGGAAGTTACCTTTTAATGTTTCGTTATTAATAGTATTATTACGGTTGTATTGAATTATTTTATTGTCTGCATTACTTATTAATATTGTACCTTCATTTATTAGAGTTGTCTTAAATTATATGTGGACTCGCGATCAGTCGTTTGACCTGTAAAGACGTGAATTCGAACAGCTTTCGCTTAAGCTCTACTGCTGCAGAGTTCTAAAAATAGAACTTTGCGGCGCATTCTTCAACGCAACAGCAACAAAAACTGCACACACAGCGTTTTCTTATCGCTTGCTTCCGCGCAACTCAATTGCTTTAATTGCAATTTACGAAATTTCGTCGCTTGGCGCTAGTGCGTCTGCACTCAAGTGCATATTCAGCGATGACATCTAATGTCAATGACCTCGCTGTAGCTGCAGCTGCAAAGGTAAATGCAGATATGCGAGCCCAGCTTAACGTTGTGATGGCCAACAGGCAACCCTCCATCATGCCAATAACCTCGAAAATAGATATCGCCTCCGTGCAAGGCATCAATAACAGCAAAAACACCAAACGAAAACAGCCAAATTCACCTAAATCTATCAAGAAAAGGCTCATCTTCGACGAACCAAGTACCAGCAATGCAGCATTAATATCACAAAATCGATTTTCACTGCTCGTAGAAGAAGATGAAGACTACAGCGAATTACCTGTAGCTCCAGAAGCCGCAGTTTTGACCGACCAGCAAACTTCACCAAAGCCTCGTCCGCCCCCCATACGGTGTCCAAACATCAAGTCTGTGGCCTTGCTTCAACAGATAATAGACAAAGTAATTGATGCTTAATCATACGTGATTAAGCCGAAGAGGAATAATATAGGTGTATTAACCCAATGCAGTGAGGACTATCGCAGAGTTATAGACCACTTTACTAAGCCGGGCTTGGAGTTCCACTGCTACCAGCTTAAGGAGGACAAGCCATACAGAGTCGTTTTCAAAAGGCTTCACTCCAGCACTGATACAACACTAATTAAAAATGAATTGGAAACCAAAGGCCACAAAATTACAAATGTGCACAACCCACTGAGCCGTACGGACAAAACACCGTTAAACATATTTTTTGTTGACGTGGCTCAGGCCCCCAACAACAAAGAAATTTAGGACATTCGAGTTGTCTGCAGGCAACGCTGCACAGTGGAACTGCCAAGAAGATATAACGACCTGACACAATGCCATCGCTGTCAAGAATTTGGACACACACAACGCTACTGCCACAAAGCTCCCAGGTGTGTGCGTTGCGCCGGGAAACACGCATCCAAAGACTGCACCCGCGAAAAGGACCAGGCACCAACTTGTGTACACTGTGAGTTACAGCACCCAGCCAACTACAAGGTCTGCCAAGTATACAAGCGGTTGCGCAAATTGCAATCCCCAGCACAAAAAAGGAGTCCCACACAAACACCGTCTACGGGCCTGAGTACTGCTTCCGAATTTACAAGGCCCCAGAGCTTTGCAACGCCTATTAGTGGTGTTTCTTACGCGCAGGTCGCTAGAGGTGGACCGTCAAACAAGAATATCACAAGTGACACTTTATTCACCGAAATCCTTCAGCAACAACAGTGCCAGTTTGACGCAATTAATGCCGAGCTCAAAGCGATGCGAGAATTACAATCCCAGCAGGCAAACATACTAACCAGTTTAATGGCCCTCATAACCAAGCTTGCCTCCAAATAATGGCTTTACGTGTGGGTATCTGGAACGCCAATGGCCTGAGAAACAAGACTCAGGAACTGGCTGTGTTTCTCTCACAAGAAAACATTGATATAATGTTAATAACAGAAACTCATGAGTGCCCCACTACACAAATTTTCGGATACGAACACTAGCAGGCTCATGGTGAAGGAGCAAACTGCTTTGGTGGATCCTCAATCCTCATACGATTGCCAATTTCCAACTCAACAATGCAGGTCTCAGCCATCACCCTGCCTACGTCTATTGGAGCGATCGAAGTTGCGTCAAATTATCTTCCGCCAAACACTGGTCTGTGTGATCATCACATGGAACAGGTACTTGGCCAAAGGTTGAATAAGACCCTCATCGGCGGCGACTGGAATGGATGGCATCCATTTTGGGGAAGCAATAGTGCGAATCGTCGCGGAGAAGTCATATTTGAGGCGATTCAAAACTTACAATTCAGCATATTGGCGACTGGAGCCCGCTCCCGTTACCCACTTAATGGACACAGCCCCTCGGCAATCGACTTCGCGGTCTACAAAGGCATCTGTGATCGGCAATTGACCATTGACGATTCGTTGGACCTTTCCTCTGACCACCTGCCACTAATAGTCACAATCCATGCGCAGCCACAGCATTTCCCCATTAGGAAACAACTACTGCCAGCAGGATCAGATTTAGGAGTCTTTCGGCGCGAGCTTCATTACTCATTACATATAGAAATGGAACTTAACACTCCTGAAGGCGTGGACTACGCAGCAAACAAACTGCAGGAAGAAATAGTCAAAGCTGCGCACCAAGCCGCCCCACCATCTTGCCAAACAAGACACCAGTCTCTGTACAACATCCCCCTCACCTTGGAGGCCCAACACCTACTAATACACAAAAGATGGGCCAGGAGACGCTGATTAAGATTACGTACGCCTAATGCCAAAGCCACCTACAACGAAGCCACGAGGCATCTCAAAGCTGCGCTCGCCCTGCTTCAAAAGAGGGGTATCAGCGATGCGCTGGAACGAGCTGAATCGCCCACTGACGCAGAATTTCAATTATGGAAATATACACGTAAGCTGAAACGGCAGCTAATCCGTTGTCATCCCATTCGGAGCATTTCTGGCTCCTGGCTTCTGGCACATTGGAGACGAAGTTCAATCTGAGGCTTTTGCCAACCATCTTCAAGACCAATTCACTCTCGCCCCTCCCAGCTGAAGACCAGATAACTGTACAAAAGAAGAGGTTCTAGAACACATCAGAAGAGTGAAGGCAAAAAATGCCCTGGATACGACCTAATAAATGGCAGAGTCCTCAGAGCACTGCGTGACTCCACCATAGACTACATAACTATGGTGTACAACGCCATGCTTCGCATCCGGCACTTTCCAGCCTGCTGGAAGCGCGCCGTGATTCTGATGATTCCTATGCCTGGCAAGCCCGTGGGCGAAATTGCGTCGTACAGACCAATTAGCCTGTTGCCAGTACTCTCCAAAATATTCGAAAGAATATTTCTGGAACGAGTACTGACACATCTGGGACGCCAGGAGGCCATTCCGAACCATCTGTTTGGCTTCAGGAGGCAGCATGGAATACCGGAGCAGGTTCACAGAGTTGTGCACCATATCCTAGGAGCCTTTGAAGAAAAGATGTACTGCTCTGCCGTCTTTTTAGACATTAAAGAGGCGTTTGATCGAGTTTGGCACCTGGAACTGCTGCAGAAAGTGAGGACAACCCTTCCAGCCCCATTTTTCACGTTGCTATCCTCATATCTTATTGGAAGAACCTTCCAAGTGTCAAAGGGGCAAGCAGTATCCTCGACTAGACCAATTATGGCTGGAGTCCCACAGGGTAGTGTTCTAGGCCCAACACTTTACACTTTATTCACTGGAGATATGCCAACTCCCGAGCCACATATAGAAACTACCGATGCAGTACTCATAGCGACTTATGTAGACGACACCGCCATCTTATCACGTCACGTATCTGCGCAAGAAGCCTCAGACTCACTACAAAAATATTCGGACTCTTTCGGACGCTGGGCAACACGGTGGTGTATCACCATTAATGCACAAAAGTCCGTACATACTACCTTCGCCACTAGAAGAGGAGATTGCCCAAGCGTTGCATTGGGGCCCACTATTCCGAAAGCCTCAAAAGTAATGTACCTTGGTGTCACTCTTGACAGAAGGCTGACTTTTAAAGCACACGTAAGTCAAACAACCTCAAAATGCAAAGGCAAGCTAAAAACCCTCGATTGAATGCTGCGAGCTTCAAGCAAGTTGTTTTACAGCAGCAAGGCCGCCATCTACAAGGCAATAGTAGTCCTAACCTTCGTATATGGTATCTCTCTAGATAATAATTAGAATTAGTTAATAATTAGAACTAGTTAAGATAGTAGCAATAAGTGCACAATTATCGGCATATCTGCCCTCCCATTAGATAAGCTTCAGAGCTAAATGCGCTATAGAGTCTAAGACAATACGCCGCAACTAAATAAATTAAATAAAAAAAAAAAAAAAAATTCAGCTTAAGTTCTTAATGGTTTTGTGTTCTTCATATGTATAGTTTTGTTCTCTATTTTCACCATTCATTCTGCTCTCATGTCAATTTTTTGTTTTTCTGATTTGTTATTGGGGTTATGAGGTCTATAGCGGCTGTTATTACTTTAGCTGGTATTTTAAGTGCTATGATTATATTGTTTTCGTGGGTCATAACACCCATGCGGATTAGTTTAGTTTTGTAAAAATCTATATTATAGTTCGTGAACTCTTCTTTTGTTAGTATTGATGGGTGAAAAAGGTTGTACTTGGCTGATGCTATGTCATCCAAAATGGTCGTGATACATTACATCAGTTCTCAACATGTGAATAAATGTTTCTATGCTGGGGGGTTTGGGTTATTTTTCTCTATCTTCCAGTATTGTTTCTTTTAGTATGTTAATTGACTTTTTTAAGTCGCCATTTATTTGTACTTGTTCGTTAATGTTGCTTATAATGTTATGTTCGATTGTTTTTTTTTAATTGTAGAGAAGGTTCATGATTGTTTCTCTATCTTCGTCGTCCATAGCGTTAACGAGACCACGTTTCTGTCTTGGTATTGCGTTTGGTGTAATTGATCTTATTTTGATTTTAAGGGTTTCTATCTCTGCATCTAGCCTGTGTCTATCTTGTTTAACTAAGATTTTTGTATTGTTCTGAATTATATTGGTTAATTCTAACATTTCATTTGGGTTTATTATATGTAGAACCATCTTGAACTCGGTCACCAGTTCTACCGTGTTCTCCACTAGTGATACAAATCCTGCTTCTGTCCAGATTGGAGTTATGTTTATCAAAGCGTTGGTAGTATGCATATGATGAAGATTGTTAGTATTACCAGAAAGTTTTGTAGGTCTTTTAATGTTTGTTGTATGTATGTTTTGTAAATTTGCATTTTTGAATTTCTCTAAAAATTCTCTAACGTTTAAATTACTAAATTCGTTGTCAAAGACGAACTTTCGAATTTTCCCTTATATTGATAGGAATTGCTGTATGTGCTCGACAATTGTGGTGCTATTTCTGTCAGTCAATTGTAGGCAATTGGCATGTTACTGTACTGTAAAGGACTATTTAGAAAGTATCTACATCTACATCATTGCATGTTTTTGGAGTTTCTGTTAAATAGAATTTGTTTTTGATGGGTTTCCTGTCGTATTTCCCACCGTTACAGACGTCGCAGCTGTTCATAATTATGTATGAGTTTTGAGATTGGAGTGATAGATTTCAAGCTTGAACTTCTGGTCGCGACTATCCCGCAATGGCCACTCTCATTTTTATGAAACAAGGCTATTTATGTGTGCAACTCATCTTCGGACTCAATATTTCTAGCGAACCTTGTGCATTTGAATTTTACTCTTGGATTAGAAGCGTATTCTTTCGTAAGTATTTTTTGGAATTTGTAAAAAGCATGGTCACTTAAGTGTGAGAAAACTCCTATCTTTCCCGTTGTTATTTGCCGTCGCAGAATATTTAGTGCTTGATTGTGTTCCAGATCTTTTTTGCTTATGTAAATTCTATTGTAGTATTTTCATATATTGAATGCTTACTGTACTCAGTGAAATGCATAAATATCAATACAGATACATTGTAGCACTTTGGCTACAACATTTATATATACAAATCCAAACCTCAACACTTGCGGTAATATGATCGCTCTTGAGCGCATATGCCTGAACAGAGCTGAGTCGGCATACCTGACATGCGCTAAGGCTATGTCAAGTATATGAACATTATGAAATTAGTTGTACTTTGAATCTGTTAACTATTGTATCTAGAATGGGTATATTGAAGCCCTGGTCCTCTTCTTGAGAGTGGATTGTTTGGACAACCAAGGACCCGTTGTCGTCTTCGTCGGTCGATTCGGTCTCCATTAAGTTTATTTCGTATTCTCTGGTCCTACTCAAAAAGTCGGCAATGTTATTATTTTTTCCGTTTATGTTCTCTATGTGGAAGTGGTATTCTCCTAGGTTAATAAGCCATCTCTGTAGTATTGGGCTTATATCTTTACCCGCATATTTGGCCATCAGTCGTTTTAATGGCTGGTGATCGCTCTCAAGATCAAATTTCCAACCATAAACGTACGGGCAAAAGTATTTCACGGCCCGTATAATGGCTAGGAATTCTGGCATCTGTAGTGACTGTGACAAGAAGTTAGGGTATAGTAAGACCGGACTGTTCGTTACTAGTGTTTTTAATTTTTCAAATGCTGCATAGCTTGGGACATCTGTGTTGAGTTTTTGATTTTTTTTAGGTACCTTGACATAGGGCATGTTATTTTTGCATAATCCCTAACGAATTTTCTGTAAAACCCTGTCATCCCTAGAAAAGATTTGATTTGTTTAAGAGTTCTGGGCAGTTTTAAAGATTGAATAATATTCACATTGTCCGGGATTGGCTTAATGCCGTGAGTGGTTAGGATGTGGCCTAAAAATTGTGTTTCTTTCTTAAGAAATTCGCACTAATCTACTTAAATTTTTAAATTTCCTTTTTTTTAAGTTTTGAATATTTTCTTCAAGGTAGTAACGTGTTCCTGAAGGGATGTACTAAAAATTAATATGTCATCCATTGTTGTCGATGAAGTCCTTCCAGACCTCATTCATCAGCCTTTGGAATGTCGATGGAGCATTTTTTAGTCCAAACGGCATTCTGATGAATTACGAAATGGCCTAACGGTGTTGAAAATGCCTGTCTTCTCTAACCAGAATTTGCTAAATCGAGGATTGTAAAATATTGGGATCTGCCTAGCTTATCCAAAATAGAGTTCAAATTTGGAATTGGGTATCTGTCGTCGACCGTAAACTCATTCAATTTACGGTAATCGATGATATGTCTGAATATTTTTATCACTGAATTATCGAGTTTTTTTCGACGATTCAAAAGGAACTATTGTAAGGTGAGTTTATTATGGTTTGTTCTAGCATTTCTTTTATTTGCCTATTTATTTCTTCTTCGTGAATTTGTGGGTATCTGTATATTTTAGAGTATATAGGTCTATTTATTGTTGTAATGATTTCATGGGAGATTTGATTTGTTTAAATGTGCGAGGTTAAAACAGTCTTTTATATCCTCTGTATTTATTGCTTGGAGTGCACAAGTGTTGTGCCTCGACTCTGGGTATTGATATTCTAAGTAAAAATTTTTATCGAGTAGTTCTACGTATCCTTTTGATTCGTTAATTTGGGCTTTGAAAGCCTTCAAGAAGTTCTGGCCTATTATTGCAGATGTTTTTATTTGAAAAATCGATCAACTTCCGTTGCATTGTTCCTATGTATGGTTCCATTTCTTTCGGAAATGGTGTGGTTATTGTGTATTTTACTAGGTTAATGCTATCAATGGTTTTGTAGGAGCATGACTTGGCAAGTTCTGCTTTTGGGTAATGATATTCTAAGCTTTCTGATTTCAATATGCTTGTCGTTGCATAATTATGGGTAGCGTTGGCTTAGGCAAGATGTCAAAAATTTATCTTTTCTTCTCCCTCTGACTGGTTTTCTTCTAGAGTTCTCTGTGTGTCTACACTCCTATGGGACATTCTCGTTTGTTTAAAGCTGTTGCCCCTGTTATTATAGTTTGGTCTAGTATTTTGGCTCTGGCTGGTTTGTGACCTGCTTGTTGAAGTGGTCCGTCGTTATGGTTGTTCGGGTGGTTTTCAGCTCTCTTACAGTTGAATCTTAAGACTAACTGTACAAAGGTAACTCAGTGCATATCAATGCTTGGTTTTGTTATTTTTTATTCGGCATTTGCAGCCGAAGCGATTGCGACACTTACGCCACTTATGCTCTGGCAAGTCGACTTGGCGTGAGCAATAATGATATAACAGCATGTGCAAGACATCCGATTGCCGTTATACTCAGGGCACTGACCTAAACGCGCCGAGCTGGCAGCACTACTGTTAGCGTCGCTCTCCATGCCTGTGCGATAGGCAACAAAATCAAAAAGTGCACCCCTAAGTTTTTTTTTGTATTCGTTTATTTGCACTTATTATTTATTATATTACATATTTCATTTAATTTATTATATTACATATTTTCAGCTTCTGCTCCAGAAACCGTCCGCACTCAAATGTTACGTGGTTGGCAGCAATTCCCCAGATTTGCACTCCATAGAGCCATATCGGTAGGATACACTGCACATAGACAGCTCTTTTGCATCTCAGCGGCAAGGTGCTCTTTTTATTGTTGAGCCATCGCAGTTGTTGCTGTCTGTGACGACATTTTTTCACCGCAGCTTTGAGGTGCGGCCCAAAGGTGAGACGCCTGTCCAGTGTGATTCCAAGATATTTCGCCTGTGCTGGTTGCTGTATTGTTATTCCCGCCAGTTGGATTGGGGGAGTATGCATTGGCAGCCTTTTTAAGGTAAAGCATGGGTTTAATGTTTTTAGCGGGTTGACTTTTAAATTCCATCGTAAGCAGCAATCAGCGAGAGTATCAAGATATCTCTGTAGTCCATAACTTGCCTCAATAGGACTTTTAGAGTTATAGATGATTGCTACATCATCAGCATAAGTTGCGATGAGGGCTTTCGAGGGAGCATCCATATGTTGAAAGGACGGGCTAGGTATATCTGAGGTATACAAGGAGTACAGCAACGTACCAAGAACACTACCCTGCGGCACACCTGCCCTCATAGGATATGTGGACGAGAGTGTATCCTTTACCTTGACTTCAAACTCACGGCCTTCTAAATAAGACCTTAAGAGGCCATAGTACGGAGCAGGTAGAAAGTTTTTCATTTTGCACAGCAATCCATCGTGCCACACCTTGCTGCATGTCAATGAAGACAGCGTTGGAGTATTCTGAGTCATCAAAAGCCTGCAGGATGTGTTTCACCAATCTGTGAACTTGTTCCACTGTGCTGTGTCCTTCCCGAAACCCAAATTGGTGATCCGGTAATATATTAGTTTTTCTTATTATGGCCTTAATACGATTGGCAATGGTCCGCTCCCATAGTTTAGACAGAGCGGGGAGTAGGCTTATAGGTCGATAAGACTCTGGGTCCTCTTCCGGCTTGCCCGGCTTATGAATCATCAAGATCGCAGCTAATTTCCATTGCCTTGGGAACACTTGGAGCCTGATGATGGCATTAAAAATTAGTTCAATGTACAGCAGCGCTCTAGTAGGCAATGCCTTCAGCGTAGCATTGCAAATCTTGTCTATTCCAGGAGCTTTGTTTTTCGGCAATAGTTGGATCGCTTCAGTTATTTCTTCGATGCTTATAGGCTGAATAGGCAGGGACATCTGCAATAGGGTCTCCAAATTAAGATGTGTCTCCATGGTCTGCTCAATCGTAGCATAATTAAACGAAGTAAAACGATCCTCTAGATGGTATCCGAATGCGTTAGCCTGTTTTAATTCGCATTTAGCAAGTTCGCCACTGGGGCATCGGACAGGTACCTGTCTAAATGGTTGTCGTTTGAGCGATTTTGTGCATTTCCATAGAGAGTAGTTTGCATCTATTGTGTAGTCCATGGAAGCCAGTTTTTGCTCGAAGAAATC